>SNQJ01S0002763.1:96791-107733 GCA_010110895.2 Picea sitchensis | reverse complement strand
CCTTACCCTGTGCAAACTTGCACATAAGGCCTTTTTCCATTTCCCTATGCATAATTGAAGTCCCTTTTTGAAAATTCAATATCCAAAAAACTTTATTTTTCCACATATACACGCCCTACATATTGTACAACATGCATATACATAGGTTGCACCACTACATCTCGTGTACATCAGATTTTGTGCCCAAAAATAAAAAATGGTGTCGGGTTTCCATGTCACATCACAAGATCCATGATCCTTGACCTTCCATATACTGGAAACATTCTGAATTGACCCTTCAGTTCCACATGAAGGATACAAATGGGCCAAATCCAAGATATGGAAAAGGGGATAAGAATTCAACTTTGAGAGCAAAGTTACTCTGGAGAAATTATTCACTTCATATTGAGTATGCATCCCTTTGTCCTTTTAAGTCTGGACACATTATTCAACCCCCAAGCTCTTCCCTACTTGATTTAGAACCTCATTGTCTCTCTTATATGGGCTTGCCTTTGGTGGAGGATTGAAGTGGTGGAGGCCTAGCTAGAAGGGACTTAGTTTCTCGGTTCCCAACCATGCCAGCATGGAATTTTGTAATTAATTCACTTTTATTGATTACATTTTAATAGAAATACTCTTTTATCGTCCAATTAATATCTTGAAAATATTTGAATTTTTATTCCATGGGCGTATTCGTTATGAATGTTGATGGATTATGTTATTGAATGTGATAACATTATATATTATCACCATATGCTTGTGTTTCTTGGTTGTTGAGGACAAGTTGTGGGTGTATTTCTTTGAGTCAAGTGCTCAACAATGGACTTCATCGAACGTCTGTGAAAGGTAGGCCTTTTATCTTGTCTTGTTAACATATTTGTTTATATAGCATACCTGATATTAGAGTTGATTTCTGCAGTCATTTTCATCTATTGTGGTTTACCCCTAGACATAGAGATATTTCCCTTGTAACATAATTGGTGACCATACTAGGGACATAATATTTTTTCAGGGTTTGGAGTGTTTTTCTTCTTAGATTTCTCTCATTTATATTGAGTTTCTTGGCGTTTGAGTATTTAACATCCTCTATTCATTATGAGTCTGAGTTTCTTAGCCTTCTCCTTATCCTAGCTGTGTTTTAATACATGTACGCGGGTTTTTTCCTGACAGTCGCGTACATACATGTGTTTTCCTTCTACAAGAAGCGTATATATTCACTTTTCCCCTGAAGAGTCACGTACATCACCCTTTGTTTCTTGGTTTTTGGGTTTGATGATTGTTGGGTAGGTTTTGATGATTTCTGAGGCTTCTTGGGTCTTTGTTATGACTGTTAAGGGTCTATGTAATGATAGGAAACCTTTCTTTGGTTGAATTTTTGGGCGGTGCCTTTCTCATCATCCTTTTCATTTGATTTTCCTTGCATCTTGGGTTGGGTGTTTTCTCCTTGATATCCTACGTGGTTTGCCTATGTTTATATACAGTAGAGTTTTTATATCAAGTTGTTGTTCAATCCTTTCATTTTCAATATTTTATATTGAAAACACAAAAATATTAGGCATTTTACATTGTTGGCATTTGATGTTTTGAGTCCTTATCATTGATCTTAGTACATGTAAAGAAATATTGCATTTTATTTGCAATTGCATAACTAAATTGAGAATTGCATTTTGAAAAGCATACAATTTATTGGGAATTGAAGTTAGGACTTTGTATTGTATTCATATTCATTTATTTTACTTACTGAGTCATAACATCATTAGTTTCATAACCACACCTTTTTTAATAAGAAAGGCCACTAAAAGTAATGTTGATAATTTAAATTTGATTAGAAATGATTTTACTTTTCTAGGGTGCACAAACTAGCTTAGGATTTAGAGCCTTGGAATAGGATATTGTGAGTAAACTTTTCCAAGGCTATTAAATCAACATATGTTTCTGACTAAGGGAGTGGAGAAATCCATTGTATAATTGGTAATATAAGGAGGCTCCTCTTACATTGGAGTTAAGCATGAGGTCACGTGAGGTTGGTTGAAGGGATATCCCCTCGATACCTTCTTAGCGTCAGATGTATTTATGGGGATCTATTTATATATGGGGATCTTGCTAGTAACATTACCTTTGTGAGAGGCGGTGCTTTCAAGGTTTTGGGCTTTGTTACCCTGCCCATATGGTGGACCTGAATTACAACTATTCTCCTATGCATAGGTTATATCATGTTTGATTAGTTGCTTGACTTAGGTACCACATAAGTTACTTGAAGGGGTTATTATGCAGGTACCCTAGGTGAGATAAGGGTCGGACAACACACAACCTTTATGGAGGATTACCTCTCCAGGGGGATTTGACTGACTGGTTGTTAAGACCACAAGGGCCCTTATAACTAATTATGATACCTATGATTTTTAGCAGGGAGTCTCAGGCCCCTCTTGGGTGAGGAATACCTAATTTAGGGAGGGAGGCCCCTTTCAGCCACTTTATCCTGTTTGTGTGCATATTGTCATTTTGATTTTATTTTGGTGTGATCTTTGATTACTAGTTGGCCTTAGGATTTTTTTAATATCTTGAGTCTTGAGTCATCGTGGAGATAGACAAAATTCCCTATAGGTCTCGCCACTTGTTACATTTACCACCACATTTTGAGTCTTTGCCTTCTAAAAGGCGTAAAGTTATCAAATTTGGTACACACACCTCCACTTATCAGACTTGTGATCATACAAGGATCAGTACTGAATCAAGTTAGAAATATGTTGGGAGTCCTTAAAATCCTATACCTACTATAGTTAACGATACCCCTTTGACACCTTCAACCACCATGGTTGTAGTGTCGGAGGTCCCTATCATCACCTCTTCCCATCCTATAGTGAATATTCAAACTATATCCATGAACACTTTTGGGTCTTGTTGTCTCACTCATCGGGCTATAATGTTCAGTCCATCCCTATGGCCTCTAGTCATTTTTCCTATGGCATGTTGAACTTCACGTCGTAATTTTCAACCTCCATCCTAGTGGATGGTACGAATACTATAATTGGAATTGGGGGCACAACTACTCCACATACTCCATTCTCATTTGGTGGTACTCATGTCCTGCAAATGACTCCTACTGTTGGAGGCTTTCCTCCTAGTAAGCCTGGGTCTAATCCTATTGCTTCTGGATGAAGTAAACAACCTGCTGAACAACCTATTGCTCACATTATGTCCTTTACACCCACCTCCTCTGTACCGATTCTAACCAATATGTTTGTCATGACAAATCCACCTTTATCCTTCAGATTCACACCCAGAAGTGGTCAGTTTCACACCTTAGGAAACCCCCAACCTGGAGCCACTCTGGCTGTGGGCAATTTTGACAACTCTCGTCAGAACATTCCCACTAGAATGGTGTGCAACCAAACCCTCATGAATTAGTCCAAAGGAGGGTATTACAATCCTAGACAAATCCATGGTGCTTACCAGAACCCTGGATGGGCTACGATTCCCCAACAACAATCTTTCCAGGGAGCTTGGGCCCAGATGTCACAACCTCGTCTCCCTTTTCTGGCCACGCTCAATCTGCTAGACTTGTCTAAGTTAAATAACAACCATGTGTTTCATGATCCGACATGGCCCCCCATCCCCACTAAGCTTCCTTTATATATTTCAAAATTCGAGGGTAGAACTGGTGAGGATCTTGGTAATCACATTACCACTTTTCACCTTTGGTGCTCTTTGAATTCCCTTAATGACGATTCTATTTAGTTAAGATTGTTTCAACACACCCTCACTGGGGTTGCCATGAAATGGTATATCGAGCTACCTAGGGGGCATGGTAACCTTTTAATAAAAAAAATTTAGTCTTCCTTAACCACTTCCAATTGTCGGTTTGTTATGATGCTGGCATAGAAATTTTGTCGACCTTTCGCCAGGATAATGCCACTCATATCTCAAACCACATCCAGGAGAGGAATAGATGAAAGAGGTTGATCAAGGCCTACATACCCGCATAATTCTTGCTAGAGTGGTTCCTTAAACCTCTCCTACATTATAATTCGAAGGATGTTTCTACATCTGGAGTTACATCTGAGGAAGAAGCAATTTTTAAAGCCCAGCAGTTAGATCTTATATATGCTCAGTCTAGGATGTTATACGAGATTCTTCCATATGCACCAAGGTCAAACTATGATCCTATAAAAAAGCACAGGCCTCATGTCGATGGCATTGTAGGCTCTGTCAATGTGAAATCCATTGACTCAGTGACAAGCCATTTGAAAGAATTGTCTCTAAACCACTTTGTAGGAGGGCCAGCTTCATTTATGTCATCCAATCCCACTCAATTGGTAGATGTACATTCTGTGCGATCGTCAACCAACCTGAATGGAAACCAACAAACAAGAGGGAATAAAAAGAAAGGATGTAATAATAATAGTAAGTGTGGGAAGAATAATAATAAACCAAAGGACAATGGTAATAATGTGAAGTTGAATAATAATGTTGGTGAGGGCAATAAATAAAGGAGGAAGGTGAAGTTTCCCTATTATATTTGTACAGACAATCACCTTACCCATTTATGCCCCAAACTTGCAGAAGTTGCGAGGATTTTATCTCTACCGCCCATCGTGATGAATAATCCATTTCCACATAACCAACACATGGCCTCGAGCTCCTCTAATGCTATAAATGTGGTGAGTGGGAGTCAAAACCCACCGATGCAAGAAGGTTAACATTTATGCATCAATATGGTTAAATATGAGGTTAATGTAGCCACTCGGTCTCATGATTATAGTTCTCCACAGACTATACCTGGTATAGAGTCTCCCCCTCCTTTGGAGATGCCCTTACAGATCGAAAACCCAGATCCCCCGCCTCATATTATGAAAGGAGTACTCAAGTTCTCTACCCAAAATCCTAATTCTAGAGTCGACTGGAATTACTCTATTGTTGAGGACTTGGTTCAAACCCCTTGTTCGATGTTGGCTCTGGAGGTACTCCAGACGTGTCCTTCATAGAGGAATTCCTTTCTATCTACATTAGGATCTCTATATCCTTGTGGCTCGAAATTTATCAAGTTTGACATCACATATGTGAAGCCTCGCTTGCCTTACCATGTGGCATTCCAAATCCATGTGGGTTACTCAAAGTATACATCAAGAATATTGTTGTTGATGAAGGAACTGCAACATGTGTGATGTACCTGGTTTGTTGGAAATCCCTCGGCTCTCTGACCCTTTCTCAGTCTTCGACCATGTTGACTAATTTTGACGGTCGTTCCTTCTACCCTCACAATATTCTTCTTTCCTTTCCGGTCCATTTAGGTGGGAATATCACAGAGGTGGATTTCGAGGTGGTTGATGCAGCCCTCAATTATAACTTGTTACAAGTACACAATTGGACTAGTGTTATGACTGCAATCATATTGTCTGTCTTTCCTACTCTTTGTGTTTCTCATGATAGGAATATCGTGACGATCAACCAATTTTCCTTTGCATACGCTAGCCCCAGTGCATCTGCTGGACCATCGATCCCCATGATCGACAATTCTTAGTCAAAAATTGAGAATATTGGTGTTTAAATGTATTCATCCCTCATGGGTACCTTCGACTTCATGGCACTGGTTCACCATATATACAACATGTCCAGTAGACTCGTTTGATCAGAGAGGTTTGTTCCTTTCTGCACTTCCTATTTTAACGATCCTTTGACCCTACCTTCCTCAATGACGTCTTGTGAAGGTCAGTTACATTCTACAATGGCCATGCCACTATTTAAAGTAGAGGTTGTGTATCAAGTTGTTCTTGACTCTTCCGCCGATTGGAATCTTGTTACCTCATAGACGGGCAAGGAGGATCCTATTCTAGAGCCCATGTGGGCCACTTCATCATATTGTTCACATGACTACCTTGATGAAAATTTTCCTTCAGATGAAGCTATCATTGAAGCCATGAATGGTTCCAAAAAACCTTGGGATGATATGCATCATCGCTCTTGTTTTCTCCCAGAACTTTCTATAATCGAACAAGATGATTTTAGATCTACTTTGAGCGAGATATTCTATCACATTGTAGTTCCACTTGATACACATGGAATTTATGCCGAAGGAAACATGGTGAGTATATCCCCTACCGTCATGATCTATATCTCTCGTATCCTTGGCAAGATTGCAAATGTATACATCGGTGTGGATTGTTTACCAGAAGAAATTCTGATCTACACCAAACTCTTCAAGGAATTCTAAGATGTATTTGCTTGTTCATATGAAGAGATGCCAGTAATCGACCCTTGAATTGTTGAACATGAGATTAAAACTTACCTGGATGCTAAGAATGTTCAACAACGTCTTAGAGTTTCCAATTTCAAGAAGGCTCTTGTTGTTAAGGAAGAGGTAGAAAAACTGCTTAATGTCAGCTTTATCTACCTGGTTCCCTTGACTAAATGGGTATCCAATCCCGTTTTCGTAAATAAAAAGCAAGGAACCATCCACGTATGCATGGATATTTGTGACCTGAATAAGGCGTGTCCCAAAGACATCTTCCCGACACCCCTCATCGATTAGATTCTCAACGAGTGTGTGGGAAGCAAAGTTTTTTCTTTCATGTATGGATTTTCAGGGTATAACCAAATTCAGATTAAACCCGAGGACCAACATAATACGACATTTATTTTCCCTTGGGGTACTTTCACATACCGAAAGATGCATTTCAACCTTAAAAAAGACGGATAAACCTTCCATTGGAGCAGAATACAGTGTTGGTGAGACACCAAAAGAGTCATACACAAGCCTAGGGCACACCTACCACCTGTCGTTGCATAGCCTATTACAGATCCTCCACCTGAACCATGGGAATCCTCTGCGTCAAGCGAGACAGGTTTCCCTGCATGTTTTGAAGAACTCTCTTTACGTCCCCTCCTGTTGCCTCATCTTATTGATGCCTCTGACGATGTCGTGGAAGTTCGTCTGGTCATCGTGGACCTACGTCTGTGTCACATACATGTTTAATTAGTACTTAACATCATCCAAAATTATTTTTGTTTTCCTATACAAAAATACAAAAAAAATGAAACCTAATTACAAAATCTAATCCATTGAAAAGAAACAGGAGAGAAATATGAGTTACATGGTCCAGATGGTCATCGATTCTGTCACTCGTAGCTCTAGAAATCACCAATTGAAGTTCGGAGGAAATTTGGTCCAAAATCCACTATTTGGGTAAAAAATACAAATGGTATGGTAAATTTTTTATTTTTTTTACTATTTATAGAAAAAAATTACCCACTTTGCATAGTTTCAAACAATATTTTGGCCTAATGGACTAATACGATAGTGAATGGAGTTGGTTTTTGTAGTTTTATCCAGGGATTCTTGCGGTTTTCAGTGCCATGTCGCTCATTCGTAACTTTGGATAGGTATTTATGTTACCCAACATATAGGATAGGTATCCAATCCATCATGAAAATTTGCATCTTCCTATGACTGTCACTCATATGCCTTAGGTATGAACCCATTTCATAGCGACACAGAACCTTCTATCTTCAGCTAGAAGTGCCATTATCGAATGGTAGAGAATTACCAAACATGGGTACCGTAGTTAGATCATCTTATTCATCCAGTGCCCATGCAAATATTTTTGTCCATAGGACTGGGAGTCCCTTATATTTAATACATGAATTTATGTTGAACCCCATTTCTTACTCATAAACATGTTGACCTATACCTAGAGGACTCCCAAATGAGTTTGATTTAAGATCTTTTCTGACTTATTTCAAAAAGAGTAAAGATTGTTGAGTGAACTTGTCTCTTTCACACTCATAAATTGGATCTGAAAGGATGTCTATTTGGTGCAATTTTATCCCTTTTTCAATCCAAGTAGACTAATATTACGAAAAAAAGACATTTTTTGGCATTAAGTTGTAATTGAGTTTCATTCTCTTTCTTGCAGTATTGAGCCTATTGTCGGTTCTTGCTTTTGCATTATAAGCGTTTCACCTCAACATTTTGCATCATCAGCCAAGCAGAGACTTGTTTATATCCTTTTCATCTTGATACCCTATACCCAAGAGGAAACATTGTCAAGTTTCCATCTCTCGCATGCACCTCCTTGGATTGAGCATAGATATGTTCCACTGCTGGAACTAGTTTTGCTTACTTGCTACACTTGTTTCCTCTTATGTATCATAGCATTCATTTTACTATGAAAAAACAAAAAAATATAGGCAGGAAGGGAATATTATCTTATATTGGCAGCAATCGTGTCGCCTTTGAACAAAGCACAACATTTTTTTGTCCACTTGTCATCAAAATTTCGAGTTTAGCATGACCTTAGGAAGATGCGCTCATTATAGAGAGTTTACTCCCCTGACTAGTTACTCTTCGAGTCCCTGTGGAGAGTTTGATTGATGCATCCTGCATCTCAAAGTTTCATCATTGAGTCTATGCTACCAGAGTCTTCCATATGTCTCATGCTTGTTTTCAAACGATGTATATCAACTTGTGTCGGCCATTCCTTAGAACTCTTCACTTTGAATGTCGGCCACACCCTCAGTGTGTCTCAGAATCACATGAATTTGTAGTCCTATTTCGCACCCTGGTCCTACTTTCCTCACTGGTAGGTAATCTTGAACCCAACAATTTACATTTCATCATTGGTCATTGACTAGGTGGTTTCCCTTGTGTTTGATGGAAATAAATCTATTAACACATTGGGATTTGTGCAGTGTCTTAGATTCCATTAGACCTATTGGTGGTTTCCTCTCCTTTGTCATCAATTTTCCTTATTGGTTTCTATTCAGAGGGTATTTTTTGTGTACCACTTGCATATGGCACACGTGAAAGATGCATAGGGTCATTGGTTCATGAACATGTTCTTCATCTGATTTCCTCCAAATCATCAAACTCCTACTTTGTACGTCATACTGAATGATGAGACACGCCTTAATGATATCCTTTCAGGGGGTCTCCTTCCATCAACTTCAACTCATCTATTCTAGAGACGTGACCTAGAGTCCTATGAGTAGCTAGAGGCTTGCATTCATTAGTGGCAGGTTCCTTTTCCATTGACAATTAGGAATACATCAATGTCTCATATTTTATGGATTATTTGAGTGTTCGACCCTGACACCTCTATTCACACTTGTAATAATGTACTCGGTGCCTTGATACTTACTTTCATTATCAGTAGGTTGTATCATGTTTGTTAATGGTATACCTCAATGACCGGTAATCAAACGAAGTATCATTGTGTTCAACCTAAACTCCTTTCTTCACATCATGTAGACTTGCACCTTTGGTGGATTGTGTAGAATACTTGAAGACATTTGTTTATAGTCGCATATTTCTTGAGCTATTGCTACCTTTCATTGGACCAGTACCTATGTGACTTCAGTGATCATGGGAGATTAGATTGTACTCCATGATATACAGATATCTTGAGATTGATTTTGAGATTGGTTTTACTAAGCCTTGTTGTGACTATGACAACCTCTGGCATGTAGCCACCTTTGTATTTCCTATTCATGGCCATGGAAAGTTGTTCGGTATATTTTCACATGGATCTGCAATGTAATTCAAATTGGCATCCATGTGTCGAAACTCAGTACAGATTGTAATATTCTCATCAACAACTAGTTCTTCCAACTAGGTCCCCATTACTCCACTTCTAGGTATTATAATGTATTTTGGCCATCGCAGATACTCCTCTGACCTCACACATTAGGGGGCATCTGTTATAGAAATATTTTCCTCACCCTATGAAAAATTGCAAATAAGGCCTTTTTCCATTTCCCTATGCAGACTTGAAATCCCTTTTTTCAAATCCCAAATCTAAAAACATTATTTTTCCACATATATGTGCCCTACCTATTGTACAACATGCGTATATGTAGGTTGCACCACTACAGCCCGCATACATCAGGTTTTTTGCCCAAAATTAAAAAATGGTGTCGGGTTTCCATGTCACGTCATGAGATACATGATCCTTGACCTTACATATACTGGAAATGTTCTGAATCTACCCTTCAAATCCACTTGAAGGCTACAAATGGGAAAAATCCTAGCTATGGAAAATGGGAGAAGAATTCAACTTTGAGAGCAAAGTTACTCTGGAGAAATTATTCACTTCATATGGAGTTTGCATCCCTTTTTCCTTTTAAGTTTGAACACATTGTTCATCCCCAAAGCTCTTCCCTACTTGATTGAGAACCTCATTGTCTCTCTGATATGAGATTACTTTTAGTGGAGGATTGAAGTGGTGGAGGCCCAACAGGAAGGGAATTAGTTTCTTGGTTCTGAACCATGTTAGCATGAAAGTTTGTAATTCATTCACTTCTGCTGATTACATTTTAATAGAAATACTCTTTTCTCGTCCAATTAATATCTTCCAAATATTTGAATTGTTATTCCATGGGCGTATTTGTTATGAATGTTGATGTATTATGCTATTGAATTTGCTAACATTATATATTATCACAATATGCTTATGTTTCTTGGTTGTTGAGGACAAGTTGCAGGTGTATTTCTTTGAGTCAAGTTCTCAATGATGGGCTTCACCGAATGGTTGGGCGAGGTAGGCCTTTTGTCTTGTCTTGCTAGCATATTTTTTTATATAGCATACCTAAGATTAGATTTGATTTATGTAGTCATTTCTGTCTGTTGTGGTTTACCCCTAGCCATAGAGATATTTTCCTTGTAACACTACCCATCTCCCCCCCTCACTCATTATTCCCCTCCCTCTCTTTCTCACCACATCACCCTCTCTCTTTCCCTCACTTTCCCCCATATTATTTATTTACCTATATATACCTCCCTTCCCTCTCTCTCTCCCCTTCCTCTCACTCTCTCTCTCTACCCCCCTTTCTATATCCATCTCTCTCCCTCGCAATAACTCTCTCTCTACACCCCTTCTCTATATTCCTCTCTCTCCCTATAACACTCACACACACACACACACTCTACCCCCTCCTCCTTCTCTTATCTCTACCCCACTTTCTATAT
>SNQJ01S0002763.1:77198-96741 GCA_010110895.2 Picea sitchensis | reverse complement strand
CAGGGCCTACATGTACTTCCTTTTTCAATTCACTTTGTCATCTTCAAAAATTCATTTCTCCTCAACCGTGAGGATCCATGTGACATGCCACATACCACCAGAAATAGCATGATGTATACTATCCATTCATGGGCGTTATATATGCATGTTCATTTTCCTTCATGTCCAAATACCTTTATCAATATTGCGGTCCAAAACCCATGACTAGGGTTGACATCAATGACAACAATCAATCTCCCAACAGGAGTAACCAACCTGGAAGACAACCTATTTCTCACATTATGTCCTTTACACCCACCTCCTCTGTACCGATTATAACCAATATGTTTGGCATGAAGAATCCACCTTTATCCTCTGTATTCACACCTGGAAGTGGTCAGTTTCACACCTTAGGAAACCCCCAACCTGGAGCCACTCTGGCTGTGGGTAGTTTTGACAACTCTTGTCAGAACATTCCTACTAGAATGGTGCGCAACCAAATCCTCATGAATTAGTCCAAAGGAGGGTATTACAATCCTAGACAAATCCATGGTGCTTACCAGAACCCTAGATGGGCTACGATTCCCCAACAACAATCTTTCTAGGGAGCTTGGGGCCAGATGCCACAACCCCGTCTCCCTTTTCTAGCCACGCTCAAATGCTAGACTTGTCTAAGTTAAATAACAACCCTTTGTTTCATGATCCAACATGGTCCCCCATCCCCACTAAGCTTCCTTCAGATATTTCAAAATTCGAGGGTATAACTGGGGAGGATCTTGGTAATCATGTTACCACTTTTCACCTTTGGTGCTCTTTGAATTACCTTAATGATGATTCTATTTAGTTAAGATTGTTTCAACGCACCCTCACTGGGGTTGCCATGAAATGGTATATCGAGCTACCTAGGGGGCATGCTGACCTTTTAATCATTTGTTTTTAGTCTTCCTTAACCACTTCCAATTTTCGGTTTGTTACGATGTTGGCATAGAAATTTTGTCGACCTTTCATCAGGACAATGCCACTCATATCTTAGACAACATCCAGGAGAGGCATAGATGAAAGAAGTTGATCAAGGCCTACATACCCGTGTAATTATTTCTAGAGTGGTTCCTTAAACCTCTCCTACATTATATTTCGAAGGATGTTTCTACATCTAGATTCACATTTGAGGAAGAAGCGATTTTTAAAGCCCAACAATTAGATCTTATATATGCTCAGTCTAGGATGTTATACGAGATTCTTCCATATGCACCAAGGTCAAACTATGATCCTATAAAAAAGCACAGGCCTCATGTCAATGTCATTGTAGGCTCCTTCAATGTGAAATCCATAGACTCAGTGACGAGCCATTTGAAAGAGTTGTCTCTAAACCAGTTTGTAGGAGGGCCAACTTCATTTATGTCCTCCAATCCCACTCAATCAGTATATGTACATTCTATGCGATCGTCGACCAACTTGAATGGAAACCAACAAACAAGAGGGAATAAAAAGAAAGGACGTAATAATAATAGTAAGTGTGGGAAGAATAATAATAAACGAACGGACAATGGTAATAATGTGAAGTTGAATAATAATGTTGGTGAGGGAAATAAATAAAGGAGGAAGGTGAAGTTTCCCTATAATATTTGTATAGATGATCACCTTACCCATTTATGCCCAAAACTTGCAGAAGTTGTGAGGATTTTATCTCTACCACCCGTCGTGATGAATAATCCATTTCCACATAACCAACACATGGCCTCGAGCTCCTCTAATGTCGTAAATGTGGCGAGTGGGAGTCAAAACCCACCGATGCAAGAAGGTGAACATTTATGCATCAATATGGTTAAATATGAGGTTAATGTAGCCACTCGGTCTCATGATTATAGTTCTCCACAGACTGTACCTGGTATAGAGTCTCCCCCTCCTCTGGAGATTCCCTTACAGATCGAAAACTCAGATCCCCCACCTCGTATTATGAAAGGAGTACTCAAGTGCTCTATCCACAATCCTAATTCTAGAGTCGACTGGAATTACTCTATTGTTGAGGACTTGGGTCAAACCCCTTGTTCGATGTTGGCTCTGGAGGTACTCCAGACATGTCCTTCATAGAGGAATGTCTTTCTATCTGCATTAGGATCTCTATATCCTTGTGGCTCGAAATTTATCAAGTTTGACATCACATATGTGAAGCCTCACTTGCCTTACCTTGTGTAATTCCAAATCCATGTGGGTTACTCGAAGTATACATCAAGAATATTTTTGTTGATGAAGGCGTTGCAACATGTGTGATGTCCCTGGTTTGTTGGAAATCCCTCGGCTCTCCGACCCTTTCTCAGTCTCTGACCATTTTGACTACTTTTGACGATCTTTCCTTCTGCCCTCACAATATTCTTCTTGATTTTCTAGTCCATTTAGGTGGGAAGATCACAGAGGTGGATTTCGAGGTGGTTGATGCAGCCCTCAATTATAACGTGTTACAAGGGTGCAATTGGACTAGTGTTATGACTGCAATCATATTGTCTGTCTTTCCTACTCTTTGTGTTTCTCATGATGGGAATATTGTGATGATCGATCAATTATCCTTTGCATACGCTAGCCCCAGTGCATCTTTTGGACCATCGATCCCCATGATCGACAATTCTTCGTCAAAAATTGAGAATATTGGTGTCAGAATGTATTCATCCCTCATGGGTACCTTTGACTTCATGGCACTAGTTCACCATATATACAACATGTCCAGTAGACTCGTTTGATCAGAGAGGTTTGTTCCTTTCTGCACTTCCTATTTTAATGATCCTTGGACCCTACCTTCCTCGATGAGGTCTTGTGAAGGTCAGTTACATTCTACAATGGTCATACCACTATTTAAAGTAGAGGTTGTGTATCAAGTTGTTCTTGACTCTTCCGTCGATCAGAATCTTTTTACCTCATAAACGGGCGAGGAGGATCCTGTTCTAGATCCCATGTGGGCCACTTCATCGTATTTTTCACATGGATGCCTTGATGAAAATTTGACTTCAGATGAAGCTATCATTGAAGCCATGAATGGTTCCAAAAAACCTTGGGATGCTATGCATCATCGCTCTTGTTTTCTCCCAGAACTTTCTATAATCGAACAAGATGATTTTAGATATACTTTGAGTGAGATAGTCGATCACGTTGTAGTTCCACTTGATACACATGGAATTTATGCCGAAGGAAACATGGTGAGTATATCCCCTACCGTCATGATCTATATCTCTTGTATCCCTGGCAAGATTGCAAATGTATGCATTGGTGTGGATTGTTCGCCAGAACAAATTCTGATCTACACTGAAATCTTCAAGGAATTCTAAGATGTATTTTCTTTGTCATATGAAGAGATGCTAGTAATCGACCCTCGAATTGTTGAACATGAGATTAAAACTTACCTGGATGCTAAGCATGTTCGACAATGTCTTAGAGTTTCCAATCCCGAGAAGGCTCCTGTTGTTAAGGAAGAGGTAGAAAAATTGCTTAATGTCAGCTTTATCTACCTGGTTCCCTTGACTGAATGGGTATCCAATATCGTTCTCGTAAATAAAAAGAAAGGAACCATCCGTGTATGCATGGATATTCATGACCTGAACAAGGCGTGTCCCAAATACATCTTCCTGACACCCCTCATCGATTAGATTCTCAACAAGTGTGTGGGAAGCAAATCTTTTTCCTTCATGGATAGATTTTCAGGGTATAACCAAATTCAAATTAAACCCAAGGACCAACATAATACTACATTTATTTTCCCTTGGGGTACTTTCACATACCGGAAGATGCATTTCGGCCTTAAAAAATACGGAGAAACCTTCCACCAGAGAAAAATACAGTGTTGGTGAGACACCAAAAGAGTCATACACAAGCACGGGGCACACCTACCACCTATCATTGCATAGCCTATGATAGATCCTCCACCTAAACCATGGGAATACTTTGCGTCAAATGAGACAAGTTGCCCTGCATGTTTTGAAAAACTCTCTTTATGTCCCCTCCCGCTACCTCATCTTCTCAATGCCTCCGATGATGTCGTGGAAGTCCATCTTGTCATCATGGACCTACGTCTATGTCACATACATGTTTAATTAGTACTTAACATCATCCAAAATTATTTTTGTTTTCCTATACAAAAATACAAAAAAATGAAACCTAATTACAAAATTTAATCCATTGAAAAGAAACAGGAGAGAAATATGAGTTACATGGTCCAGACGGTCGTTGATTCTATCGCTCGTAGCTCTAGAAATCACCAATTGAAGTTCGGAGGAAATTTGGTCCAAAAACCACTATTTGGGTAAAAAATACAAATGGTATGGTAATTTTTTTTTTTTTTACTATTTATAGAAAAAATTTACCCACTTTGCATAGTTTCATCCAATATTTTGGCCTATTGGACTAATACGACAGTGAATGGAGTTGTTTTTTGTAGTTTTATCCAGGGATTCTTGCGGTTTTCAGCGCCATGTCACTCGTTCATAACTTTGGACAGGTATTTTTGTTACCCAACATATAGGATAGGTATCCAATCCATCATGCACATTTGCATATTCCTATGACTGTCACTTATATACCTTAGGTATGAACCCATTTCATAGAGACACAGAACCTTCTATCTGCAGCTAGAAGTGTCATTATCGAATGGTAGAGACTTACCAAACATGGGTACCGTAGTTAGATCATCTTCATCATCCGGTGCCCATGCACATATTTTTGTCCATAGGAGTGGGAGTCCCTTATAGCTAATACATGAATTTATGTTGAACCCCATTTCTTACTCATAAACATGTTGACCTATACCTAGAGGACTCCCAAACGAGTTTGATTTAAGATCTTTTCTGACTTATTTCAAAAAGAGTAAAGATTGTTGAGTGAACTTGTCTCTTTCACACTCATAAATTGGATCTCAAAGGATGTATATTTGGTGCAAGTTTATCCCTTTTTCAAACCAAGTAGACTAATATTACAAAAAAAAGACATTTTTTGGCATTAAGTTGTAATTGCGTTTCATTCTTTTTCTTGCAGTATTGAGCCTATTGTCGGTTCTTGCTTTTGCATTATAAGTGTTTCACCTCAACATTTTGCATCATCAGCCAAGCAGAGACTTGTTTATATCCTTCTCATCTTGACACCCTATACCCAGGAGGAAACATTGTCAAGTTTCCATCTCTCGCATGCACCTCCTTGGATTGAGCATAGATATGTTCCACTGCTGGAACTAGTTTTGCTTACTTGCTACACTCGTTTCCTCTTATGTATCATAGCATTCATTTTACTATGAAAAAACAAAAAAATATGGGTAGGAAGGGAATATTACCTTATATTGGAAACAATCGTGTTGCCTTTGAACAAAGCACAACATTTTTTAGTCCACTTTTCATCAAAATTTCGAGTTTAGCATGACCTTAGGAAGTTGCTCTCATTATAGAGAGTTTACTCCCCTGACTGGTTAATCTTCCAGTCCCTGTGAAGAGTTTGATTGATGCATCCTGCATCTCAAAGTTTCATCATTGAGTCTATGCTACTAGAGTCTTACATATGTCTCATGCTCATTTTCAAACGATGTATATCAACTTGTGTTGGCCATTCCTTAGAACTCTTCACTTTGCATGTCGGCCACACCCTCAGTGTGTCTCAGAATCACATGAATTTGTAGTCCTATTGCGCACCCTGGTCCTACTTTCCTCATTGGTAGGTAATCTTGAACCCAACAGTTGACATTTCATCATTGGTCGTTGACTAGGTAGTTTCCCTTGTGTTTGATGGAAAGAAATCTATTCACACATTGGGATTTGTGCAGTGTCTTAGATGCCATTAGACCTATTGGTGGTTTCCTCTCCATTGTCATCAATTTTCCTTATTGGTTTCTATTCAGAGGGTATTTTTTGTGTACCGCTTGCATATGGCACATGTGAAATATGCATAGGGTCATTGGTTCATGAACATGTTCTTCGTTCGATTTCCTCCAAATCATCAAACTCTTGCTTTGTACATCATACTGAATGATGAGACACACCTTAATGATCTCCTTTCAGGGGGTATCCTTCCATCGACTTCAACTCATCTATTCTGGAGACGAGACCTAGAGTCCTATGAGTACCTAAAGGCTTGCATTCATTAGTGGCAGGTTCCTTCGCCATCGGCAGTTACGAATACATCAGTGTCTCATATTTTATGGATTATTTGAGTGTTCGACCCCTACACCTCTATTCACACTTGTAAGAATGTACTCGATGCCTTGATACTTACTTTCATTATCAATAGGTTGTATCATGTTTGTTAACGATATACCTCAATGACCGGTAATCAAATGAAGTCTCATTGTGTTCGACCTAAACTCCTTTCTTCACATGATGTAGATTTGCACCTTTGGTGGATTGTGTAGAATACTTGAAGACATTTGTTTATAGTCGCATATTTCTTGAGCTATTTCTACCTTTCATTGGACCAGTACCTATGTGACTTCAGTGATCATGGGAGATTAGATTGTACTCCATGATATACAAATATCTTGAGATTGATTTTGAGATTGGTTTTACTGGGCCTTGTTGTGACTATGACAGCCTCTGGCATGTAGCCACCTTTGTATTTCCTATTCATGGCCATGGACAGTTGTTCAATATACTTTCACATGGATATGCAATGTAATTCAAATTGGGATTCATGTGTCCAAACTCAGTACAGATTGTAATATTCTCATCAACAACTAGTTCTTCCAAATAGGTCCCCATTACTCCACTTATAGGTCTTATAATGTATTTTGGCCATCGCAGATACTCCTCTGACCTCACACATTAGGGGGCATCTGTTATAGAAATATTTTCCTCACCCTATGAAAAATTGCAAATAAGGCCTTTTTCCATTTCCCTATGCAGACTTGAAGTCCCTTTTTTCAAATCCCAAATCTAAAAACATTATTTTTCCACATATATGTGCCCTACCTATTGTAAAACATGTGTATACGCAGGTTGCACCACTACAGCCTACGTACATCAGTTTTTTTGCCCAAAATTAAAAAATGGTGTTGGGTTTCCATGTCACGTCATGAGATACATGATCCTTGACCTTACATATACTGGAAATGTTCTGAATCTACCCTTCAAATCCACTTGAAGGCTACAAATGGGAAAAATCCTAGCTATGGAAAATGGGAAAAGAATTCAACTTTGAGAGAAAAGTTACTCTGGAGAAATTATTCACTTCATATGGAGTTTGCATCCCTTTTTCCTTTTAAGTTTGAACACATTGTTCATCCCCGAAGCTCTTCCCTACTTGATTGAGAACCTCATTGTCTCTCTGATATGAGCTTACTTTTAGTGGAGGATTGAAGTGGTGGAGGCCCAGTAGGAAGGGACTTAGTTTCTTGGTTTTGAACCATGTCAGCACGAAAGTTTGTAATTCATTCACTTCTGCTGATTACATTTTAATAGAAATACTCTTTTCTCATCCAATTAATATCTTGCAAATATTTGAATTTTTATTCCATGGGCGTATTTGTTATGAATGTTGATGGATTATGCTATTGAATGTGCTAACATTATATATTATCACAATATGCTTGTGTTTCTTGGTTGTTGAGGACAAGTTGCAGGTGTATTTATTTGAGTCAAGTTCTCAACGATGGGCTTCATTGAATGGTTGGGTGAGGTAGGCCTTTTGTCTTGTCTTTCTAGCATATTTTTTTATATAGCATACCTAATATTAGAGTTGATTTATGTAGTCATTTCTGTCTGTTTTGGTTTACCCCTAGACATAGATATATTTTCCTTGTAACACTACCCCTCTCCCCCCCTTTCTCTATTTACCTCTCTCTACCTCCATTCCTTATCTCTCCCACACTTCCTCTCACTCTCACTCTACTCCCACTATATTTCTCCCTCACTTACACTCTCACACTCTCTCACACACACTCTCTCTACCCCCCTCTCTCTCTTTCTCTCTCTCCCTCTCACACTCTCTCTCTACCCCCCTCTCTATATTCCTATCTCTCCCTCTAACACCCTCACACACACACACACTATCCCCCCTNTTAACTACTTGTTGATGCTTGAAACCATCAGGACCAAAACAACAACCTCACGAAGACATGAATCCTCCCATGTTTTTAAATAGGTGGTACTCCTCTTTGGATAAAAGATATAACTTGAATATATTGGATTAGGAGAACGATCAGGAAGAAAACCCTATGTATTTATTGCTTGAATTTATTTAATGAAATGGTCTTCAATAACCTGATATAATCTTTATGTGTAGTAATAAGTCTCTTTACAATAAGAAAATATTGAAGGAGGGCTTCAACATCATAATTTCTTTGTGATCAACATCACATACACAATCTTCTTAATCATATATAAATTCATCCATGTCTTCTTCACAAGAAATAGGAGAGAATAATTTGATCATCGCAAATAATTTCAAAATAGTACTACTATCAAGATCAAAAGAGAATTTTATAGGTCAATCTCAAATACCTCATACTTAAGACTCAAAGTCACAAGATACAATCAAAATCAACCCTGAAGTAGTTCTTTGTGTATTTGATTCATGAAAAATGTTCTTCATTACAAAATATTTGACAATAATGTATATGGCTATAAATACTCTATGATCATACAAGAAAAATATTTTGGAAGAACACTCAAGAAATAATCCTTGTTCTGAACTCATAGACTCATTCATAAAGCTATGGAAAATGGTGTAGAAGAATAGAAAGACTGGAGAATATGGAGATGTATTTCCCTTAATCAAAATATTGCATTTTTATTCATGGCTAAACCTTATTCTTCCTATGATCTTATTCCCTTCCCCTTCGATAATTCTGAGTAGGTCTGGTCTTTGATGAAGCCCTTCTTCTCTTTTTAAAATGATATCTTCTAACTACTTGAGTAGTTAGGGTTTTTCCCTTCTTGAATTTTCCGTAAAAAAAAAATCTTGAAGTATTATCTTTAATTAAATCCTAATTAATTATTCATTAATTAAATTACATAATTAATATACACATATTCCAAATGGCTCCTTTTCCTTTTATTTTAAAAGTTTATTTAAAAATATAATAATTAATTTCCTTTAAAGGAGGGGGATTGTGTTTAATTTTATGGAGGTTATAATCAACTTTTTATCCATGGAAATAATTTTGTGTGTGATATTAATCATCTTATATTTACAACCATACAAGTTTTCCCAAATCCTTCGTCTAGATCTCAAGATATGAGCTCATGAGTTGTCATGCAAACCCATTAAAAATAAATATGACTGATATTTCAATTTCTAGGAAAAATATATCCACGTTCAACCCTCTAAACCTATACCATCATATTATTTATTGAAATACCTTTCCAAATGTATAACATTTGTGTGATTTCGACACTTAGAGATCAATTTATGACCTTTGCAAAATCATGACTCAGCCATCGTTGATCAAATGTCTTCGGAAAATGTGGTCCCCTGGATGAATTTTGTGCTTCTCTTCATAACATTCGACCATTTTATTCAAAAATATATCCCACAAGCATGGGATTACATGAATTCTAATAAGAATGTATCTTACACTTAATGAGAAATATAAGAGAGAAGACTATGGATCTTAGGAAGATTCGACCTCCCCTTAGAAAATCAATTAAATAATAATATTTTAGTCAACCAATCAGTGCCCACCTCATTCCCAATCACTTATGAATCATTCGTTCATGTACTTCCATGTTCCATCTCATGATAGTCTAGTAATATCCATGTGTAACCAATTAAAACATGCCATGTGTCGCCATTGGTAATGTGCCACGTGGCACCATTCACATATTTCCATATCATCCAATCATGGGATGCCATATGGAACCATCCCTATGTTTCCACTTGTAATATCTTCATCGGTTCCCATGTGGAAGGTTCTTATTGGTTTATAAATTAAATAATCTAAAAACAAATTAAGGTATGATGTTTAAAAAGGAGAGTGATTGAGAGTGTAGGAAAGAAGGGAAAAGTGGGTAGTTAGGGAGAGGAACAAATGTAGGTGTCAGGGGTATATGGGGTATTTTTTAGGAAGCAGACTCATGGGGGTTGTAACACCCCAGGTTTTGAACCCCCATTTTAAATAATGTATTGTTACAATGCTGAGAGGCCAAAGTGCCTAGAAAATTATTGAAGGGCCAATATGCCCAAGAAATGTAATGTTTTGATCATTAATAATAATAAACACATCTTTGGCTTCTAGATAGACAAGGACTAGAGTTATAGGGGGATATGATTCCACAAGAGAGGGAGCTTGAGGGACTAAGTGTTATTCCCATTTTCTTATTACCCTTTTTATCTAAGGGAGGGGAACGGTTATGTGAACTTCTTGGGGAATGCCAAGAGGTTATTTTTTTCCCCATGAGGTTACTTAAAACCGACTCTGGTCTGATGACTTGGTCATTGATTTCCCGTTCACTCACTCATTATTACCACACACACTCCCATGCACTCCCTGACCCATTCATCGACCCATCCCCACCTGCATCTTGGTTGGAAAAGTGAAAGGAAACAAAGATGCTAAAGAATTAGCCATGAGATAGTTGATTGTAGTGGTCGTTGGTGTGATCCAGACATGACCTGGGGCCTGCATGTCTGAAATGCATTGTCCTGTGCACTATTTTTCTCACAACTACAAGTCCTGAGAGTTCCAACATTGATATTCTAGACCAGCTATGTTGGAAGCCCTGGTAGGAATGAGAAGGGCTGCCTGAGGGACTATGTGGCAGAGAAGGGTGGAGGTCCATTTTCTCGGTTGGCACAGGATGGGTAGAAGAGAGATGGGTACTTGGATTGTTGTGGGTGTCGAGAAACCGATGATAGCTTGAGAGATGAATGGTTTGGGAACCCAAGTACACTCTGGAGCCATCCTTGTGTATTCATATCCCTGGCTCAGGGGTGACACTGTTGTTGAGATTTGGAGCAACAATGTCTATGGTTGGGTGGAACGTCCTTGGTCTGTAGCCAGTCAGTGTCATCTTTCATAAATATAAGTTCTCTTTGTCGTGATATCCCTACCTGTGTATGAATCTATTTCCGTTGTGTAATTTAATTATCATCTACATGTGTTTGAATGTATTTTCCCTGTGTATATTTAATTATCATTTCACGTAATCTTTATATTATGCATGCTTGTTGGATATTGTTGTTCATGTTGTTAAATCTGTTATCTTATTCATCCTTTTGTCTAAAGAATTTATCTATAGAAGGTATCATACCTGGCCTGTGGGTGGCTAGGTATGTTACAGTTTGGTATCAAATCTTCTGGTTGAAACACCAAGCCAGTATGGGCCAGGTATGTTGGTCAGAATCTCATGGTTGAGATCGAAATCTGACCGGGAAGTTGAAAATCTCAGGAGGAATGGCATTGCAGAAGCTACGTAGGAGACAAAATGTCATAGAACCTCTGTGAGGGTTCGAAGGATCGTGACCGTTCCTTTTTAATTCAAGAGAAATTGCCACCATAGGATCAGGGAGATCCGAGATCGTTGGATCAGAGGATAGGTAAACAAGGGTCGTCCGATGAAAAGGAGGAAACGTTAAAGGTCGTGACTGTCGAATCCCCTTGGAGAGAGAGATCAACGACCAACAAGCATTGTGGGGAACTAATTTGCATGGGAGATAATTCCCAAGGCATTCCTGCAATCCAAACCATAGTTTCCCTAAGGGGTTACGTGTCAACATCAGGAGAATTGTGGGGCAAAAATTGGGTTACTCCAAACCACTGATGCATGCCCCTGCAAATTGAAAGGCATGCAGTGATGTGACAGGTTATATCTCGAACATAGAAACTATGAATAGCCGAAGTAGGTGGGGACCGTTGATCCATAGGAGGACATGCATCAACTGATCGTGTGATCTAGGTGAAAGCACTCCAGGAAGGAATGAGTGAGGAGAAGTTGAGTTTTGAAACTCCCGAAGCTCGGAGAGACGAAGATCCAAAGTAAGTGATGACTGTCGGATTGTCGAAAGTTGATCCTGATCATTGATCTCCAAGAGGTTACATGTCATCATATTAGTAACTCCAAAGGAATCCGTTCGAGAGGTTTTCAGTTGAGGTTTGAGACTCCTGAAGCCTAGAGAGTCGGAGAGCCAGAGAAAACCTCAACCGTCCAATCATCCAAGAAGATCTCATTCATTGATCTGCTGAGAGCCATGCGTCACTAGATCCATGACTTCGAATAAAATCCAGTGGGGCCAAATTTATTTGAAATTTGAGATCTCCTAAGTCTGGATCCCCAAAGAAATCATAGTTGTCATATTGAGGAGGACATGTGGAGCAAATCCATGGACTCCAGGTGAAGACCTGAAGTGAATCTTGGTCATCTGATCTAGGAGGACACGTGGTGACAGATTGGCCAATTTGGTATTTCAGAGTTCGGGAGAATTGAAAGTGTGCTAGTTTGAAAACTCCCAAAGCCTCGAAGCCCGAAGAGCCGAAGTGACGAGGCACGATGATGTCACCTGGGATGACATGGACACATGGGATGTGTACCACATTTTAGTAATATTTGGGCATTTGGAACATTGAAAAGTCTACTAGAACGTGAGATGTGTCACCCGCCTGATTGGGCCACATGTTCGTTTCCAGCGTTTTTCCATGTGGCGAAAGATCATGCAGTAAGGAAGATTGGGCACCCTAGAAGGGAAAGGTGTGTTAGGTTGCATTATGTCGAAACTCTTGAAGGCCCAAATGCCACAGTATATATCAACCATCGATTCCAGAGGATACGCATCGAAGGATCGTCGAATTCAGGTGAAATCACTACGGGAGAAAATGCAGGAGGGAAGTTTGAAACTTCTGAAGCCCAAATCAATGAAATGATTCATAGTCATTGATCTATGGGAGGACACCTGTCGACAAATCAGAACCTCTAGGTAAAGGAATTACGGGAGGAGGGAAGCAATAAAAGTTGAGAATCTTGAAGTGCAGAGTCTCGAAGTGGATCTCGATCGTCGATCGCGAGAGAGGATGAGGACTGTTGATCTCATTCTGGTTGAAAGTCCTAAAGTCCCGACGCTTTGGACAAACACTTTTCAGCTAAGCGCAGGGTCATGACCATGGTCGTATGCAGTTTGAGAGCTGAGGAAAGGAGGGATAAGGGTAGATTTGGTTGTCTCCAAGACAAAAAAGTGATAAGGGAGGATTTATCCATGGTTTCTAGTTGTGATCACCTGGGGAGGTGGTTTGAAGGAAGCACCTACATAGGGTGAAAATATGTGTTAGCAAAGGATAAAAGGACATTGTTATTTTTGGAGAATGGGGAAATAACCTCCATGAACAAAAACAAGAAAGAGACATGTATCATGGTTTGGCAATTTGTTTTTCCTGTCAAACGCATAATTCTAACAAAATGGTCGCTTGCACATTTTGCAAAATTAGGAGGCTTAAGTGCATAAGCTTAGGATGTGTATTGAGGAAATGGAAGAAGGTAAGGGAGCCTCCAGTCATGAAAATGAGGCCAAAGGCTAGAATACTAGAGTTGGTAATGCAGAGATAGAGTCTAATGGGCACAAGGGAAATGAAGAGAAAGAAATGTTCATATAAACTGTAAGAAGCTTGAATATGGAAGTGCATAGCTACAAAGTAGACAATGAGATACTGATGAGAGAGCAAATCCAGATAAATGCTTGAGTGTTGTAGAGCTTAAATCATCTGTAGAGGAAAACAAAGAAGGGATCAAAATCAAGACAGGAGGAAGAAGGAAGGTGTCATGAAAAAGGATATGCTCGTGGAAGATCTGGTTATTCCATAAGTGCTATTAGAGCTCAGGGACACCACTCACCTCCTTACCCAGGAAGAAATGTTTATGCATCGAATGATCCCGCAAGCAGTCTAGAAGTGTCTCCTATCAGACACCAGAGAAGGAAACAAGAGGTAGATTGTTTGTAGGGAGAGTTGATGAAGCTCAAGCCACCTTCCTTCGATGGTGAAAGAGAAAGGGGATATTATGTTGAATCATGGTTGCTTGGGCTCCAGAGATATTTTCAGTTGCATAACTATTCATCAAACCTGGAAGCTAGGATTTCCACCTACCATTTACACGGGAAAGTTGCAGTGTGGTGGGACCAACTAAAGAAAGTGGAGCATGTTGATGAAATTAGGATCACTTGGAAACAGTTCAAGACTTACTTCCAGAAGGAGTACCTCTCAGAGCATTTCTATGACAAGAAAATGCAGGAGTTCTTTGAACTTGGTTTGGGAAGCATGACTATGGAAAAATACGAGAAGAAGTTCTTGGGGTTGTTAAAGTATGTCAAGTTCATTGGTGATGAGAAGGTGAAAATACAGAGATTTCTAAGTGGATTTCCATCCTTCTATAAGGAAAAGATCAAGTATGATGAACTCAATACCTTGACCGAGGCCATCAAGAAGGATAAATACTTGTATGAGCAAGGTCAGGGAAGAGAATCCCTGTATAAATATTGGAAGGACAAGAAGAATGTGAAGTCCGATCAAAGGAGGAAAGGATTCAAACCTCCTTCAATAGGAATGAGCCAAATAAATATCATCAAGATCAATATGCTAAAGGGGATTTCATTAAGGAAGATTCCTTGGGAAAAATGGGAAGACCACCAATCCAATTTTGGGGATGCAAAGAAGATCACTTGTACAAGGATTGCTCACATAGAAAGGACAGAGTGAAGACTGTGCACAACATCCAAGAGGATACAACATTTAGAGATATGGGAAGAATATATGAAGCTTTAAATGATCGACAAGCATATACCAATCCAATATGATCGAGGTGCAAGGTAAGATCATAAATAAGCCTATTGCTATTTTGATTGATTTAGGATAAATCCATTGTTACATTGATCCTAAGATAGTGGATAGATTACATTTGGAGAAAAGTAAACTTGGAAAAACAAGTTTGGTTCAGTTAGCCACTGGAACCAAAAGAAGAATCCATGATATGGTTAGAGGTTGTTCCATAAGTCTTAATGGCGTGAATACTAGTATTGATCTAAATATCACACCATTGGGGTCTTATGATGTTTTGATTGGGATGGATTGGTTGGACAAGCATCATGTTGTCCTAGATTGTCATAACAAGACATTTACATGTCTTGATGAAAATGGAAAACAGAGCACTGTGAAAGGAGTTCCAAGACCCATCTCTATAAGGGAGATTTCAGCTTTACAGTTGAAAAAATGTTTTAGAAAAGGATGTCGACTATATACAGCTCATGTGGAGGATCTAGTTGATACAAATGGGCCAAGCCTTGAATATTTCTCGCTGCTACAAGAATTTGAAGACGTATTCCAAGAAATAACTATATTTCCACCAAGAAGGGAGAAAAATTTCTCAATTGATTTAGTTCCAGGAGTTGCCCCGGTGTCGAAAATACCTTACAGATTGAGCACACTAGGATTAAAATAATTACAAATGCAGTTGGAAGAATTGTTGAACAAAGGGTACATATGTCCAAGTGTTTCACCTTGGGGAGCACCAATACTTTTTGTCAAAAATAAGGATGGAACCTTGAGGCTATGTATTGACTTCTGACAACTGAAGAAGTACACTATAAATAACAAGTATCCTTTACCCCGAATTGATGACCTCTTTGATCAGCTAAGAGGAGCAAGGATATTTTCAAAGATTGACCTGAGGGAAGGATACCATCATGTAAGAATCAAGGAAGAAGACATTCATAAGACAACCTTTAGGACCCGGTATGAGAATTATGAATTTGCATATAACAATGGGTATCAAGCTTCCTTGAGAATGAGCCAATTTGAAGCCTTGTATGGTAGGAAATGAAATACTCTAGTGAGCTAGGAAAACCCAGCAGATAGGGTGGTATTTGGGTCGGAGTTGCTCAAGGACATGGAAGATGGGGTGGTCAAGATTAAGAAGAATTTAAAGGAAACTCAGGATAGACATAAATTTTATGCAGACAAGAACATGACAGTTAGAGAATTTAAATTAGGGGAGAATGTACTTTTGAAAGTGAAGCCCAAGAAAATATATTTGAAATTGGGTAGTTGTGTAGAGCTGGCAGCCAGATTCTATGGTCCATTTGAAATATTGGACAGAATAGGGCTAGTTGCATACATGCTTGCATTGCCTATTTCCATGGATGTTCATAATGTATTTCATGTATCTTTACTAAAGAAATATGTACATGATCCTAACCATGTTATTTATTGGCATCTGATTCAGATAGAGACAGAGGGAGACTTTCAGGTTCAACCAATGCGGGTATTAGACAGAAAATTCAAAATGCCCCGGAATCGATTTATAGAACTGGTAAAAGTTCAATGGACTTGCTACAGTCCTGAAGAAGATACCTAGGAGCATGAAGATGCCATGCAGGCAGGGTACCCACAACTTTTTTAATAAATTTGAGATTTTGGTCTATGTTTTGTATATGCACTGAGGATAGTGCCAAAATAAGGGGGAGGGAATGTAACACCCTGTTTTTTGAACCCCCATTTTAAATAATGTATTGTTACAATGTTGAGAGGCCAGCGTGCCCAAACAATTATTGAAGGGCCAGTATGCCCAAGAAATGTAATGTTTTGATCATTAATAATAATAAACACATCATTGGCTGCTAGATGGACAATGACTAGAGTTATAGGGGTCTATGATTCCAGAAGAGAGGGAGCTTGAGGGAATAAGTGTTATTCCCATTTTCTTATTACCCTTTTTTTCTAAGGGAGGGGATCGGTTACATGAACTTCTTGTGGAATGCCAGGAGGTTCTTTCTTTCCCCATGAGGTTACTTAAACCAGACCCTGGTCTGATGGGGGTTTTGGACTAATGACTTGGTCGATGATTTACTATTCACTCACTCATTATTCCTGCACACACTCACATGAATGCATTCCCATGCACTCTTTGACCCATTCATCGACCCATACTCACCTGCATCTTGGTTGGAAAAGTGAAAGCAAACAAAGTTGTTGAAGAATTAGCCACTGGATAGTTGGTTGTAGTGGTCACTGGTGTGATCTAGCCGTGACCTGGGGCCTGCATGTCTAAAATGTATTGGCATGTGCCCTGTTTTTCTCACAATTGTGAGTCCTAAGAGTTCCAACATTGATATTCTTGGCCAACTGTGCTGGAAGCCCTGGCAGGAAGGAGAAGGACTACCTGAGGGACTACATGGAAGAGAAGGGTGGAGGTCCATTCTCTCGGGTGGCACAGGCTGGGTAGAAGAGAGTTGGGTACTTGGATTATTGTGGGTGTCGGGAAACCAGTGATATATTGAGTGTTGAATGGTTTGGGAACCCAATTACACTCTGGAACAATCCTTGTGGATTCATATCCCTGGCTCGAGGGTGACACTGATGTTGAGATTTGGAGAAGCAGTGTATATGGTTAGGTGGAACATCATTGGTCTACAACCAGTCGATGTCATCTTTCATAAAGATAAGTTCTCTCTGTCGTGATACCCCTACCTGTGTATGAATGTATTTTCATTGTGTAATTTAATTATCATCTACATGTGTATGAATGTATTTCCGATGTGTATATTTAATTATCATTTAATGTAATATTTAGATTATGCATGCTTGTTGGATATTGTTGTGCATGTTCGTAAATTTGTTATCGTATTCATCCTTTTGTCTAAATAAGGTATCTGTAAGAGAAATAAGTATGAGGGCGAGCTTCTAGGTAGCGTACCTGGCCTGTGGGTGGTTGGGTATGGTACAGGGGTAAGGAAAGTGAGGGTGAGGGGTGAGGGAGTGTCTCTTCGACTCCTCTCCCACCATATCTTGAAATATTGATAAGTATGGGAGGATAAGGGATAAGGGAGTGGAGAGAGTGAGGGGGTGAGATGAGGTGAGGGTTAAACAACCCGTGAACTCAATGAGACATGAATATAATTAAAGTATACAAAATGTGATTAAGGGTGAGGTGAAGTGAAGTGAAGTATAGAGAGAGAGATGTTGAGAAAATTCTAAGTGTAGAGTATGAAATAAGAGAGGAGATGTGTGAGGAAAAGAAATCTAAATAAAATCTAAGTATATAAGAGTTGTAATATAGGAGAGGAGAGGAGAAGAGTTTGAAAATGAGACAAATTATGGAAGAGGTAGTATGGTAAAAGAGATGAGAGAAGAGTGGAGCATGGAATTTGTGATGAGTCAACCCGCCATGATATAAATAGAATAAAACCATGGGTCTTGGGGCCGAAAATTTTAATGTAGTTCCAAGAGATTATCTTTGCTCTGCATGGAAGAAGTGCACCCTTTTCTACTTAAACTTTAAAACTAGATATATTGAGCATATGAACTCAGATTTCAATCCAAAAATTCCATGGAAAAGCTGAGATTGAGGGATACAAAATGAGATTATAATAGTTCAAAATTTTTCATATTTCGATATCATATTTGTTTATTAATCCAAGAGAGAGAAAATGTAGGTGATCACTTTTGGTCATGATCCAGACGGATATCAGTGGCCATCCACCTCTTCCAGTGAAATACCATTTTGAGCTTGTGTGTTCACACAGGGTCAGACCCAGGGTTCAACGCTACAACAACGCACCAATAAAACCCTAACTATCGGCCCTTTCGGCAACACCTGCGAAGTAGATGAAGTCTCACCTGAGGTAGAGGCAAGGGTGGTTGCAAGACTCAGGTGTATGCAACCTTAGCTGGGACACATATCTGTGATTATGATACTTAATAGATCACTTAACACCGTCAGATCCTCAATATGAAATCAATACCTACTTCACTAATAAAACATAGCTTTGTAGCATTCACATGGATATAATGTAGTTAGGTACTTAGCACAAACAAATGGATCAGATATAGAAAAAGAAAGCACTAATCACATTCATAGAAGTCATATCTAACATTCTTACACATCATTAGCACAAATCATGAACAGATTTATCTATCTCTATCAAATCACTTAGCAAGAGAGTCATAAACACATTAAGATAAGCACATAGCATAACAACATAGTATTTATGTGGTTCACCCCCACCCTGGGGCTATGTCCACCAAATCTTCTCCTTTATTGTCTTCAGTCAATCAGTTACAAGCATAGAGCCTCAAAAACCTTACTTTGCATAGGACAGAAGATCTGCACAGCTCGCTAGATACTTATTCCTTGCGTTACAACACTAATCCTTCCACAATATACTGCAAGGACCCGCACTTAGCTTTGCAAGTATCTTATAGTCATGCACAAAGCACTTACAGACTCTACTTGCACTTAGAATACATTCACATCACATAGATGCACCACCCTTCTATCTAGCCTAAGCGTCTATTTATATATTACAAAATAGGCCTAAACATGGGTAAACCCATGGGCCGACATCCCATTCCCATTACATATTCCCACATCCCAAAAAGGGGTCGAGATCCCACAATCTCTACTTCTTCTTTCGCTCCTCCTTCGATAGGCTATCAAAGTCCAAAAATAGGTCAAGCTTGACCAGATATCAACAAAACCTGGTCAAGGGCCAACATGCCCCCAACACTCACCTGTGACGCGTCCCGAGCCACTCTGATGTAGGAAGCTCTGCTTCAAACACTTCGAGCTTGGATTGAACTGCTTCGAATTGCTATTGTGCTACATGATTTTTTTCAGCAAATTCT
>SNQJ01S0002763.1:57278-77074 GCA_010110895.2 Picea sitchensis | reverse complement strand
TCTAAGGTAAGGGCCTTCAGTCTGTCAACTGTGCTACAAGCAGTGGCTTCTTGTTGGTCCCTTATGTCCCGTGGAGTCTCGGGCAGAGTGCGTAGTTATAAATCTGCAATGTGTTGTTGTAGATGCTAGATCACTTCTTCAAGTTTCACTACTTGCTTCATGACTTGATCCTCTACCTTTACTTTTACGACAGTCACAGAGAGAATCTCTATGTTGACCATTTATTTTACTTCGAGTTTCTCCGTGAGCAATTGTTCCTTGTCTTTCTGTAGTTGGACTTTTTCTTCGTCGAACTTTTCTTGGAGATCAAGCTTCTCCCGTTCTGCATTACTGCATTTCTCTACAAGGACTCCTTGTACTTGTTTCAAAGACTGGGTGGATTGAGTTGTTTCTTATTGTTTTCATCGAAGGTGAGCTTCAACTATATCAGCTATTCGGTGGAGTTGAGCTGGCTCATCTCCCACTTCTGGTGTTCCTAATGGTAGAGGCATAGTGGAGACTATGCGAATGGACTGTAGTGCTTGTTGTACTCCTTGGAGCTCAATCTTGATTCTATTGTACATCGCTTCCTTCTTAACCTCTTGTTTCTCTACAATCTCAAGTGAAGCATCATTCGGGGCCGCTATAATGAAATCGAAGTCATCTGAGGTGAGGATAGTCTACATTTTTATCATAGAAGATTTTGATTTCTTCTGGGAGGAAGGATTCGGGGGGGAAACCTTCCTTTTCTTCGAGGGGTCCCCCACATATCTAGGTAGTGTAACCTCTTCTTTCTTATGTTCAACTTCAGAATGATCTATCTCTCTACGATCACCTCCTTGCTCTGGTGAGATGGAAGGAGTCTCCATAGATGCACTATCTAAATCCTGAACATCTTCAGTTTTCTTCATCCTGCTAGGTCCATGTGTATCCTGCACAATTTTTGGACTGTCTATATTGGATATCTCCACAGGGTCTACTGGAATGAGGAGGTTTTTCAACCAGTCCTTTGTGATCTCCTCCAATTCCTCCTCCGCTAGCTTGTAATAGGACTGAAGTTGCTTCTTATGCTCATCAGCGCGTGCTATGATGTAAATGAAATGGCGGTCCACGCTAAATTTCATCAAAAGTCAGAACCTGTGTAAATTATTTGGAGTTATGTGAGGCGTGGACTATATGGATACCTTAAAATGGTTGTAGTATGTGTGAAATAAAACATTGGACTACCACTATTTATTCATGTCGTTGAATACCACAGTGTGCTAAACTTCACAGCCAATGGTTCAAAGAGCTCGATGTCCAAGAAGGTCGCACCTTTCGGCAACTCCCAGGCAATGAAAGTGATCAGGATCAATAGCTAGATGAAGTGAAATTTGTACCCTTGATCCTGGGATTCTCTGCAGTCAAGTTCTAATTGGTTCACCAGGTACTTCGCCCAATTCATTTGTAGGCCCTCTACGCACTTCCCTGCTAGGTCGACTACAAAACCAGTCACTTGGGTGGGTCGGTTCTTACGTATTAAATTTCCTATGATCAATTGACAGGCGAGGTGCACTACGACACTCTAGATAGACGATACCTTGTAGCCTTGTGTGCCCTTCTTGACATATCCATAGGTGTCCTTGATCCTTTGAGCTAGAGCGCGATCCATTTTTTTTCTGGGATAGAAATCTTGTGGGTCGGGGCCTTTCATACTTAGCCCTGTGATCTAATTTATGAACATTGGATCCAATATTATGTGACAGTTTAACCATAGATAACCTCCATGGTAACAAGACAAAAACAATTTGACACATGCATTCACCTCCTGGTGTCGTCTGAAGTGCGAAATCTTCATAACGTTCAACAGGGTGGATTGTGCAAGGTTATGGGTCCATGATTGATGAACGATATTTGAATTCTTTCCCTTTGTTCTGGTCAGGTACTTATGCGGGGCGAGCATGTTGTAAACTTTCCAGTCGCTGAGGTTGAAGTCTTTAAACTTCAACGCTGCAATCTTATCTTGGTCTGTGCAAACTGCACGTATCCCTTTCGGGAGGTATGTAGTGATCAAGGCATACTCAAAATCTCTAGGTACACTGTCATGGTTTAAAACACCACTCAAAGGTGGTATATTAGTAGGTAATATGCTTGGAATCAAATTAGCATTCGCGATATCATCCTTGTGCTTAGTTATCTTCTCATCTCATGGTTGGGATGGTCTGGATTGATGATGCAAGAGCATCGCTCCCAAGCCATCCATGCACCAACCAGCCAACCCACTCAGTGCATTCAAGGAAGAGAGGCGCCAACCCTCTCATATTTTGAATTTGAATTAAGGGAATTTAATATTTGTAAGGCTATTAGAGCCAAAATTCCATGCCTATATGCAAGCTTTATATGTATATAGCCTTTAATGGTTGTAAGGCTGGGATCTATATCTAATCTCAACTAGACAACCATTCATTGTAAATTTAAATGTAATTGAATACAGTAGGTAGCTTGGAGGGAAGAGCTCAAAGAGCACCCTCATGTAAAATATCCTTTGGGATCTTGTTTTGGATAGGTAGAAAGAGGAGAATAGAGAGGAGAGGAGAGAAGGAGACGAGACTCTATCAAAGTCTGAGCTCAAGAACACCTTGTAAAGGAGGCATTTCATATTAATATAAACAACAGTTTTTCTTGCATGTTATTCTGTGGTTACATGAATGTCTTGGTGTGTTCTTTATATGTTGTAGATGTGTGTGTTATTATGCATTTGCAGGGACATATAGATTCTGCTATCTGTTGGGTTCTTTTGGTCTCATGCCAAGAGGGTGTGACAGAACACTGTGGGTTTTGAGAGATAGTGCATAGACTGCACTTCCAATTCTGCAGAATTTGGACAAAGACGTACTAGGAAGGTTCACTAGATAAAGTATTAAACTCAAGGAAAGATCTCAAGGTTGTTGAACACCTTGTACACATGACTATGCAGAGGGAAGGCACAGGACAAGAAAAAATCTTTGAAAATTTCTGTAGAGATGTACCAGGAGGGCATTGAGAAGATGCACAAGTTGCATTGAGGAAGAAATCCATTGTGAGTTCAAGGAGGAAGATAGAATCTCTGAGGAGTTCTGTAGAAACTCTACCAGGAGGGCATTGAGCCAATGCACAGAGTGCAGGAGGGAACTCTTACTTGAGTTCAGGGAGAAGAGACTCTACCAGGAGGGCATTGAGTTGGTGTGCAAAGAGAGCACACGAAAGAACTCTTTTGAGTTCAGAGGAGAAGAAGTGTCAAGGAAGACCTTCACAGGTTTACTGAACACCCTGCAAGCTCAATGAGGATTTTTTGAGTAGGAAGTGGCCAGAGGTAATTTCCATCCTTTCAAGGAGAGGAAGGAATAGAGACATAGAGGTCTGAGGAGAAAACAAAGATCAGGGCGGATAGCACCTTTGTGTGCGCAGGGATCCTGCAAGGAGTGCATAGGTCGAGGAAACCTTTCAATGTTTCAGAATAGACAAAGCTTAGGAGAGATAGTGCATTTTCACACAGAGCCATAGTTGAAGAGGAGCAGAAGGCAAAGAATATTCTTTGGAAGGTCTGAGTTCAAGGAAGCTCAGGAGGGAAAGCGTTTTCAAAGAATGCTGACAGAAGTCGAAGTCACAGGATTCGAGGATTCGTAGCAATGGGAGAAAAGGATGAGGTCTTTGATAAGTTGAATTCTTCCAAGGTTCAGGAAGAAATAGATCACTCACAGGGGGGAGCACAACTACCATCGAATCAAGCCAAGGACAAGATCTAGACCATTGAAGTTTCACGTCTAGGAAGCAACAGGAGGAGAACACATAGGAGAAGAATATCTGAGCCATTAGATATTGCACAGACCGTCGACTGTCGTTGGATCTGGGAGAAGGTGTGCATGAGTTAATCTCATATATGAGCTGAGTGGAAGCTCATCGAAAGTCCCAAAATAGTGAACACATTAGGATTTCGGAGATTCAGGGTTTGGCATTTCAGGGATCCCGATGACAAGAGACCGGGGCAGTTCACAATGAAAACCCTGAAGTCGCAAAACGCGACTTGCCTTTGGAGAAAAACTTCAGCATTTCAGCTATCTAGAGTTTGGGATATAGAGGAGGCAGAGATATTGGTACCGAGAGTTTCAAACTCCCGGTACGCAAAAACAGCGAAAGCATCGGGACCATCCAGTTCAGAGGACACGTTGCATAGATCTGAATACATTGGGGTTTCAGATACCTGGAAGTTGAAGGATCAAGGTTTGGTCACAGAGGATTTGCAAAATCGTGAGTCCTGAAGTCTGGAAAAGAGCAAGTAGTTGAGATTTCAGGGAAATCCACGAAAGGGCATTTCGGTATTTCGGTTACCGAAAGATGCAGAGGTAAGAGTTCAGAACTCTTGACCCATAGAATATCGAAAGGATCTGAACCATTGGATCAAGGGAGGCTTTGAGCCATTGATATTTCTCAGGAGAAGGAGGACCAGATTTTTGGGATTTTGGTACTTCGGTATTTCAGATACTGGAAGTACGAGAGGATAAGGAATTGTTGCATAGGGATTCATGAAGTTCCGAAATGCGAATCCTCGAAAGAATAGCGAGGAGTATTTTCAGGTCACGAGACAGGGTCAGATTTCGGCATACCGGGGATCGGGATTTTGGAAGTCCCGAGGAAAAAGAGTCGACAACTTGATGTTGAAAGTCCCAAAGTCACGAAACATGACAAGCCAAGGAAAAGTAATCCTTGGAGGAGAAAGTCGGGGATTCGTCATTTTGGGATATCGAGATTTGGCATTTTGAGAATCCTGAAGACAAGGAACCGAGGTATTTCAGCGTTGGAAACCCTGAAGTTCCGAAAGAGGCATGCGGTCATGGGGGAAGGTGGTCACATAGGCTAGAAATTCACCATTTTGGAATTTCGGCATTTGAAGGTTCGAGAAACAAAGGCTCTCGACAGCAGGACTCGGAGAGTCCCGAAATCTAAAATCCCTTTTTCGGGAAAAGGTAGCGGTCGTGTTGGAGGCCGTGGGGAAGTTGAAGGACCTATGGATCGAATTTGTTAAGGGTTTCTGAGTAAGATCCCAAAGAGCTATTTCAGCTCATTGGAGGAATTCAGAACGATCCTATAGCAGACTCTGTCCCGAGGGTCGGGGGTCTATGATAAAAGTGGTATCAGAGCAGAAACTTTGTTTGTATATTTCATGTAGAGAGAGAAGGAAGAAAACACTATGGTACACATCAATTTGGTATCATAGACAGCTTGTAGAGACAGGTAGAAGGGGGGCAGAGTATGGGAACTCTGTAGTGATTGTTTGCAAGTAGGCAGCAATCAAAAGACAGTCAGGAGGACTGTAAGAGGAGAGGCTGAAAACACTCAGNNCGGGATCAGAGTGAGAATGGAGAATCTTGCATTGCAGATGCAGTGGGATGCAAAGTCAATATGGGTGTATGAATGGCCCATGAAGACGAAGATAAAATGGCCAGTCAAGGGATTGGTGGCCAGAAGACAACAGAGGTTGTTAAAGAGATGGTTGAGGCATAATTAAAGCCTCAAGGATGATGAAGAGGAGATGGTTCAGGTGTGTGAACTAGAGGCTGGGAGAAATATNAATACTGCCAAGATAGCAGAGAAGAAATATACAATTGCCAGGTGGGCAATGAGATGAGATCATTGTGGTATCTCATAGACTGTCATGAGGATAGCAAGGGAATCTCACGTTTCCAAGAGGGTAATGAGATGAGATCACTGTGGGATCTCATAGACTGCCAAGAGGGCAGGACTGAAAATTCAAATTGCCAGATGGGAAATAAGATGAGATCCGAGGATCTCATAGACTTCCAAGGGAGAAGCAAAGAAATCCCATATTTACAGGAGGGAAAGGGAGAGAAGATGAGCTCAGAGCTGAGTTCATATCAACAAGAACAACTGACAGAGGAAAAAGATCAGAAGGACATTTTGATCATTGAGGGAATTCAGATATTCCTGCCATTGAGCCCATTTGAGGCAAGAGTCTATGTTGCAGATGCAACAACAGGGGAAATAAAACCAGCCATGATTGTTGGAGAAATGGATAAGACATCAAAGGCTTCCCAAGCAGAGCGAAATGAGCATTCCGAGGAATGACTTGACAGTTTCAACCAAGAAGCTGAAACAAGGAAAACAACTGCAGCATTGAAGTTGACAGCAATAGAGGAGCAAGTAGATGAGGTGCTCACTCCATGGGAGATGGAGTTGGAGATGCTAGAGGATTGGCTGAACAATCCAGAGCCAGAAGATGACTGCCGAGAGAAGACAATTATGCATATTTCAAAGGAGGAGCATTCCAAGGAATCACTCAGAGATTTCAGCCAAAGAGCTGAACAACTAATGATGATCAATGCCGTACTAAGGTATGCAGTGGAAGATGAAGGGAAATTCTAGGCTGAGAAGCAGTTGGAAGGAGTTGGACTTGAGCCAATACAAGGAGAAATGACAACAGAGTTGTCACAAAGAGAAGCTGAGAAACACCTCAGTGATGTGACTGTAAGCTGAAATTTGCAGCAGAGTGGACATTTAGTGCCACAAGGGATGAAGAGGATGACATGGGAGATCATGATTATCTACCCATTTGCAGAAATTAATTTTAGTAGAAGATACTGCATGAACAGATCCAACCATTGCAGCAGCTAGATGAAATGATTGAGTAGATTAGGAAGCTGATGTTGAAGTCAGCACAAGATATTTCCAGCAAGGAGGAGCTGAGCAGAAGGGAGACAGTAGCAGCAAGGAGATGGAGAAGAGTAAAAACTCCAAATAGTTGTTTGGGATCCAGGAGTATTTCAACATACAGGGCGGAGAGCTCATGAGAGGGACCTCATGAATTTTCGTAGCAGAGGAGTATGATGCAGGAGCATCGCTCCCAAGCCAACCATGCACCAGCCAGCTAGCCCACTCAGCGCATTCAAGGAAGAGAGGCACCAACCCTCTTATATTTCGAATTTGAATTAAGGGAATTTAATATTTGTAAAGTTATTAGAGCCAAAAGGTCATGCCTATACGCAGGATTTAGATGTAGATAGCCTTTAATGGTTGTAAGGCTGGGATCTAGATCTGATCCAGACTAGACAACCATTCATTGTAAATTTAAATGTAATTGAATAGAGTAGGTAGCTTGGAGGGAAGAGCTCAAAGATCCCCCTCATGTAAAAGATCTTTTGGGATCTTGTTTTAATGGGTAGTAAGAGGAGAATAGAGAGGAGAGGAGAGAAGGAGTTGAGACTCTGTCAAAGTCTAAGCTCAAGAACACCTTGAAAAGGAGGCATTTCATATTAATATAAACAACAGTTTTTCCTGCATGTTATTCTGTGGTTGCATGAATGTCTTGGTGTGTTCTTTATATGTTGTAGATGTGTGTGTTAGTATGAATTTGCAGGGACAGATAGGTTCTGCTATCTATTGGGTTCTTTGATTTCATGTTTGGGGTTCTTTTTGGTCTCATGCCAAGAGGGTGTGACAGAACACTGCGGGTTCTGAGAGCCAATGCATAAACCACACTTCCAATTCTGTAGAATTTGGACAAAGATGTGCTAAGAGGGTGCACTAGATGAAGTCTTAAACTCAGGGAAAGATCTCAAGGTTGTTGAACACCTTGGAGACAGGACTCTGTAGAGGGAAGGCACAAGAGAAGACATAATCTCTGAGGAGTTATGTAGAGCTCTGCCAGGAGGGCATTGAGAAGATGCATGGGTTGCATTGAGGAAGAAATCCATTGTGAGTTAAAGGAGGAAGACAAAATATTTAAGGAGTTCTGTAGAAACTCTGCCAGGAGGGCATCGATCCAGTGCACAGAGTGCAACAGGGAATGCTTACTTGATTTTAGGGAGAAGACATAATCACTATGGGATTCTGTGAGGAGAGACTCTGCCAGGAGGGCATTGAGGTTGTGTGCAGATAGAGCACAAGAAAGAACTCTTTTGAGTTCAGAGGAGAAGAAGTGTCAAGGAAGACCTTCAAAGGGTTAATGAACACCCTGCAGGCTCAGTGAGGAGTGCTTGAGTAGGAAATGGCCATAGGGCATTTCCATCCTTTCAAGGAGAGGAAGGAAGAAAGACTTAGAGGTCTGAGAAGTAGACAAAGCTTCGGGCAGATAGCACCTTCGTGTGTGCAAGGATCCTGCAAGGAGTGCAAAGGTCGAGGAAACCTTTCAAAGTTTTAGAATAGACAAATATCAAGAGAGATAGTGCCTTTGCGCACAAAGCCATAGTTGAAGAGGAGCAAAAGGCCAAGAAGACCCTTTGGAAGGTCTAAGTTCGAGGAAGCTCAGGAGGGAAAGCGTTTTCAAAGAATGATGACAGAAGCCGAAGTCACAGGATTCATAGAAATAGGAGCAAAGGATGAGGTATTTGATAAGTTGAATTCTTCCAAGGTTCAAGAAGAAATAGAGCAATCACAAGGGGGAGCACAGCTGCCATCAGATCAGGCCGAGGACAAGATCTGGACCGTTGAAGTTTCACGTCCAGGAAACAACAGGAGGAGAGCGCATAGGAGAAGAAGATATGAGTTGTTAGATATTTCACAGACCGTTGACTGTCATTGGATCTGGGATAAGGTGCGCACGAGTTAAGCTCATATATGAGATGAGCGGAGGCTCATCGAAAGTCCTGAAACAACGAACACATCGAGATTTCGAAGATTCGGGGTTCGACATTTCGGGGATCCCGATGACAAGAGATCGGGGCACTTCACAATGAAAACCTCAAGGTTGTGAAACACGACTTGCCTTTGGATCAGAACTTTGACATTTTGGCTATCTAGAGTTTGGGAGATAGAGGAGGCAGAGATTTTGGTACTGAGAGTTTCAAACTCCCGATACGCGAAACAACGAAAGCATCGGGACCGTCCACTTCAGAGGACACGTGGCAGAGATCTGAATACATCAGAGTTTCAGATACCAGGAAGTTGAAGGATCAAGGTTTGGTCATGGAGGATTCACGAAATTGTGAATCCTGAAGTCCCAAAAAGAGAACATAGTTGAGATTTCGGGGAAATCCCCAAAAGGGCATTTTGGTATTTCGGCTACCAGAAGATGCAGAGGTAAGAGTTTGGAACTCTTGACCCATAGAATCCCGAAAGGATCTGAACTGTTGGATCAAGGGAGGCTTTGAGCCATTGATCTTTCTTAGGAGAAGGAGGATCGGAGTTTTAGGATTTCGGTACTTCGATATTTTGGATACTAGAAGTACGAGAGGACAAGGAATTGTTGCGTCGGGATTCGCGAAGTTCTGAAATGTGAATTCTCAAAATCATAGCGAGGAGTATTATTGGGTCACAAGACAGGGTCAGATTTCAGCATACCGGGGATCAAGATTTTGGAAGTCCCAAAGACAAAGAGCCATCAACTTGATGTTGAAAGTACTGAAGTCACGAAATACGATAAGCCGGGGAAAAGTAATCCTTCGAGGAGAACAGGAGATTCGACATTTCGGGATATCAGGATTCAACATTTCAGGAATCTTGAAGACAAGGAATCATGGTATTTCGGTGTTGGAAACCCCAAAGTTTCGAAAGAGGCATGCGGTCATGGGGGAAGGTGGTCACATAGGCCGGAAATTTACCATTTCGGAATTTCGACATTCGGAGGTTTGAGAAGCAGAGGCTCTCGACAACAGGACTCGGAGAGACCCAAAATTTGAAATACCTTTTTCGGGAAAAGGTAGAGGTCATGTTGGAGGCTGTGGGGAAGTTGAAGGACCTATGGATCTAATTTTTTAAGGGTTTCTAAGTAAGAGCCCGAAGAGATATTTCGGCTCATTGGAGGAATTCAGAATGATCTTGTAGCAGACTCTGGCCTGAGGGTCGAGGGTCTGCGATCAATCGAGAAGTTGAGGGAGAGGCTCGAAGTCCTCTTGTGGATGATGCTTGTACACTTGTGGATAATCCTCTCTGTGACATGACTCGTTCAATCATCAATTTTATCAAAAATTCCTCAACAACTCTTTCTGCAGTGCTCAACTCATCTGACATAGACGCTCAGGGTTAACAATCTTAGGTTTGGGGGGGGGGTTATCTTAGACACAGTAATGAGAGAGAGAGAAGAAGAATGATGATCACAATACAAACTCAACATAGTCTGTGGGTTCAAATTCTCAATTGGCAAAAGTGTTCTTGGTGCATGGTGAGGTGGGATAAATAGGTAAATCAACAACAGGTCTCTTGCAATGGGTATGAGGTATTCATTAACTCAATTCTGTCTGTTATGGTGTGGCCTCAATGGTGGGATGGATGGGAATAAATGGTTTTCTATCCATTCATAGCATTGATCTAATGGTTATAACATTCCCCAATGACTATATTTCTTTGCCATGGCGAAGTGCCATGTGTCGTTGTTCTGATATCCCGACGAAGCTCCAATTTTTCAAATTTTCCTTCTGTGAGATTCCCTCTGGGACTTTCTGTAAATTTTAGATCATAGCCCTCTTCTTTCTTAGATTTCTAGCCTTATTTCCAGTGAGCTTCATCTTAGTATGCCTTTTTCCATTCTGATTCTTATCTTCTCTTAACATAGTTACTTCGCATTGTTAAAATTCTTTCCTAGGATTTAGGGATAGTACCTCTTCTTTGTCTAGGATAAGTACTTCAATATTTTTTTGGTATTCTAACGTTCTTGTAGCTTCGACATCTGTGTCTCCAATGTTAAATATCTTTGATATGTTCTCCTGTTCTACAAAAAACGTGTGCGATCCTTCTAGCCATGAATTCTTTTAATTCCTGCTTTTGTTGTTCTAACACTGCTTCTTCTTCTTTCCTTCTAGCCTGGTGTCTTTCAATCCAAGGGCTGGCTAGTAACATGGTAAATGGGGCACTGTCTTCAATAAATTTAATAATCTCAAAATATTCTTATGTCGAAGTTCTATTGGCATTCATAAGTATCTGAGTGAGATTTCCACATAGGTTTACCAGTTTTCCTCTGAATAATCCTATTCCTCCTAATGAAGGAATCATATCAAGATTCCCTATAGCTTCCCAAGTTCTCTCTGTCACGATATTCACCTAAGTTTCCTCATCCAGAACACAGTCAATGTCAAAGTCTCCAATTGTTTCTTCGATGCATTCTTTTTCTTTGAATATCCCTGGTAAGATGATATGTCGGTGGTCATTCAGGGTTTCTTTCATCTGTAACAATACTTTCTCTAATTCTTTCTGGGATTCTACCATTTTTGGATCTGCCTTAGGGTTTCCCTGGTTCATGTTCATTCTTTCAACTTTAGCAATCATTCTAGGGAAATCCAACACTTCATGGTCCATAGTTTTGCAACAAAGACAACTAGGTCTTCTTCCAGGGCATTCCTTAGTAAGATGTTCGGGTCTTCTACAGCTGTAACAGAGGATTAGTCCTCTCTTTCTTTTAAATGATCCCCAACTTCTCTTTTACTACGCGCTAGGAGCATAGGAGCTAACCTGCATCCATTTGTTAGTCCAAACATTCTTTCTATGCATAGGTATAACATATCTTTCACTATTCTTGTCAGATCTATTAATATCAATTCTTCCTTCATCTATCAATACCCTAGTTTTCGAACTAGGACAAACTTTATTAAACATACCTAGATCCATACTCTAGAAACAAAAAATTCCACTTATCTTACTTCTACAAAGCACAAAGCTTCCATATCTAAGACTTTTCACTATTCTTACCCTTATCAAAGCACAAAGATTGCAGATCTTACCTCTTTTAATCGGAAATTCTCACTTTTACGTTTCTTAGAGAACAAAGCTTTCAAATCTTGCTTCTCTCCTTCAGATATGACTTCTTCTCTTCAGATCGGGCTTCTTTATTTTAGCACAGATCTTTATAAGTCAAGTAGAATACTGTGCACTAGAGCGACAGATCTATGCACAGAGTTTTCACAACTTCAGGATGAATCTTTGCACAAATCTCCTTCTTTCTCAGTTCCCAGCAATCACAGTTTCAAGTCTCGGCAATGGAACCATTTGTTGGAATAGGGGAAAACATAGGGTTCAATGCTACAACAATGCACCAACAAAACCCTAACTATCGGCCCTTTTGGCAACACCTACGAAGCATATGAAGTTTCACCCCAGGTAGAGGCAGGGGTGGTTGCAAGACTCAGGTGTCTACAACCTTAGCTGGGACACAGATCTGTGATTATGATACTTAATAGAGAGCACTTAGCACCGTCAAATCCTCAATATGAAATCAATACCTACTTCGTTGATAAAACAAAGCTTCACATCATTCACACTGATCTAATGTAGTTAAGTACTTAGCACAAACAGATCGATCATATCTAGCAGAAGAAAACACTAAGCACATTCATAGAAGTCATATCTAACATTCTTACACATCATTTTCACAAAGCATGAACACATTTGGCTATCTCTAACAAAGCACTTAGCAAGAGAGTCATAAACACATTAAGACAAGCACATAACATAACAACACAATATTTACATGGTTCACACCCACCCTGGTGCTATGTCCACCAACTCTTTTTTTTTTTTTGTCTTCAGTCAATCGGTTACAAGCACAAAGCCTCAAAAACATTACTCCACATAGGACATAAGATCTACACAACTTTCTAGATCCTTCTTCCTTGCGTTACAACACTAAGCCTTCCACAATCTGCTACAAGGACATGCACTTAGCTCTGTAAGTCTCTTACAGCCATGCACAAAGCACTTACAGACTCTACTTGCACTTATCATACATCTACATCATATAGATGCACCACCCTTCTATCTAGCCTAAGCGTCTATTTATATATTTCAAAATAGGCCTAAACATGGGTAAACCCATGGGCCAACATCCCATTCTCGTTACATATTCCCACATCCCAAAAAGGGGTCGAGATCCTGTGCTCTCTTCTTCGTCTTGCGATCCTCCTTTGATAGGATGTCGAAGTCCAAAAATAGGTCAAACTTAACCAGATATCAACAAAACCTGCTCAAGGGCCAACACTATGGTTTTTATAAACCATGATATTCACCCTTTAGATGGGGAATGGAATGTAATGTCATCTTCATTTGTTAATCATAGACATAATTTAATGATTTCCTAGTGGTCTTATGTACATGCCTACAACATAGCATTAATGCACCCGATCCCATTAGAAATCCGCAATTAAGCGAGCTCAAGATAGGGTAGTATTGGGATGGGTGACCGCCCGGGAAGTCCTAGTGTTTTACATGCCTATGGAATTTTATAAACTTATTCCAATTTATCCCACATGCATCTTGGGAATTTTTCTCCTCTCACTCTCTCATATATAATTCAGGTTAAGGAGGCCCTTAAGCATGAAATGGAGTGTGATGTAAAGATTGTTGTCAATGAAGCATAGCCAACATCTCTTTAGTTTCAGAGGTAAGCTACCCCATCCTTCCAGTTTGTGTTCTACAGTGTTTCTTTCTCTTATAGAAGTTGGGTTTCACTATATTTTTGTGTTTCTTTCAATATCTCTATGTATTTCCTTTTTGTATCTCTGTTATATTTTTGTCTTCATGTTGTTCTCAAAATAATCTGACTCATTGGTATCAGAGAAGTCTTATCCTTGTCATTACTCAGAGCAGGTCTTCGACAAGGTCAGCATATAGATATTTGGGTCTCGAGCTAGTTTTTATTGAGGAAAACCACTCTCTCTAGCCCAAGAAACCTCCCATGGTGGAAGAAAAGAGAGATAATAGAGTAGGAGATCCTTTCAAGATGTTGCTCGAGGAATCCCTCATGCGACAAAGGAACGATATGATGGACAACTTTGCTCAGATCCTTTGAAGACCACTGATGGAGACAACCGAGTCATATTCAACAAGAAACCATTTCGCAAGTGCACACACTTCAAGGTACAAGTCAATTTTGATATCCCATTATTTTAAGTCTAGATAGATGCAGATGCTCTATAAAAATGGTTGAATCTGCTAGAATTTTATTACTCTATCCAAAAAAATTCCAACGGTGAAAATATCACCTTCGCACTCCTTAAATCCCTTCCTCATGTCAGATCTTGGTGGTAAGGTTATCGAGAGAGACACATCATAGATGAATCTACACTATTTGGGAGAGAAACCACTTGGATGACCTTTGTAGATTCCCTAAATGAGGAGTTCTATGGTTCTACCCTATCGGAAACTATGATGACCAATACATGAGATTGACAACTCTATGTCGAAAAAGAGACCAAACAGTGCCAGAGTACACCAACATCTTTCATTCCTTGTGCTCAAAGTTGGGTATAAAAGGCTCTAAGTGGCACCTAGTTTTGAAGTAATGCAATGGTATACACATGTACATCCAAACAATGATGCATTTCTTGGAAATATCCTCACTGGGAGTTGATTATTTATATGCAGTCAAAATTGAGTAGAAATTCAAGGAGCAGAGTAAGTGGGAGAAGCATTGACAAAGCAAGGAAGGCCAACCTGAAGAGAGACAGTCCCATATGTAGGAAAATAAGGGTAACAGGAAGTCTAATAAAGACACTAGAAAGTAGTGTGAGTTCCACAACAACCCTTGGCACAACACTGATGAATGTCTCTCAATACAGTCATTGGTGGCCGAGCTCAAAGACAAAGAGTCTAACCCAGAATTGGACCCTGATTCATAAAATAATAAAAGGAGACATGTCATTTATGCAAAACCCACTACTATTGTCACAAATGCAACAATCCAATTAGAAGAGGATCCTAAGGAGGGAGAGTGACTCTTCCATCCATAGATGTGGGTGAAGGGGACCCCACTACATTTTATTGTTGATAGAGGAAGCAAAAGGAACATCATCTCAGTAGAGGTTGTCAAGCAACTGGATTTTCCAACAACACCACACCTGTAACCATACAACATCAGGTGGCTTCACCAGGGTCAAGATATTTGTGTCATCCATTAGTGTATCCTATCCTATGACATCAAGCCCTTCAAGGAGGAGGTATTATGTGATGTTTCTCCAATAGAAGTATGTGATGTTCTATTAGGCCAGCCATATATGTGGAGGTGTCATGTTGTTTATGAGTCTCAACCCCGTAGCATCATTGTTACTCTGGGGGATTAGATATACCAGATACCAGAGGTAGTTTTGACTATTGTCCCACCAAAAAAATGCCACAAAGTAATCTCTCATACTGCAAAGTTTAGCCTCTTCACAATCCAATCAGAAGATGAAAAGAAGGACATTGCAACCAATGCATCCTCAGGCCAAGACCTTTCTATCCAGTAGAAGTAGATCGACAATATTGTAGACGGGTACCAAGATGTTCTTGCTGCACCTATGGGGGTGCCTCCACACTGCCCAGTCAAGCAAGGTTATAATAGAACCCTTCATACTCTCCATGTTGCATCTTCACTGAAAAAGTCCTCCCACACTCAGGCAGATCATGTAGCTAGATTGGTTGAACGGATCCAACCCCTCGAGCAACATGTTGATGACATCCTTCAACAATCTAAGCAGGACAACTTCTTTAGCAAGGAAATCAATGCACCAAACTTCAGATATAGCAGAAGTATCCTCATATCCCAAGGGAACTGGACACAATGGGGACCATTTATTCATAAGGGGGGAGGAACGATCCAGATGGATCTCATTGGCCATCCAACTCTTCCACTGAATCACCATTTTGAGCCCGTGGTTTTGATAAACCATGATATTCACCCTTTTGATGGGGAATGGAATGTAATTTCATCTTCATTTTTTTAATTACAAACATCATTTAATGATTTCCTAATGGTATTATGTACATTCCTACAACATAGCATTAATGAATTGAATCCCATTAGAACTCTGCATTTAAGCACACTCAGGATAGAGTAGTACTAGTATGGGTGACCACTTGGGAAGTCCTAGTGTTTTACATGCCTATGACATTTTATAAACTTAGTTCAATTTATCCCACACTCATCATGGGAATTGTTCTCCTCTCACTCTCTCATATATAATTGAGGTGAAGGAGGCCCTTTAATCATGCAATGGATTGTGATGTAAATCTTGTTGTGAATGAAGTGTAGCCAACATCTCTTTCTTTTCAAAGATAAGCTACCACATTCTGCCAGTTTGTGTTCTACATTGTTTTTATCTCTTATAGAAGTCGGGTTTCACTATATTTTTGTCTTTCTTTCAATATCTCTGTGTATTTCCTTTTTGTATCTCTATTATATTTTTGTCTTCAAGTCGTTCTCAAAATAATATGAAATAGGTCAACAAATAGCTCCAACCATGGGACAATGACCCCTTGTGGGTTGTTGAGAACACCAAAATCTCAAGACCAATTACCTTCTCCATTGGGCTATGTAGTCATCTTCAAAAATATTTTTGCAATTCTTCCTCTTTCATGGAGTTATCTTAAAATTTCAATATAAATATTTCCTTGTTATGCAAAACTTGAATTGAAGAAATAAAATATGTACATACATGATCTACCTACCCTATCTTACTTGTAAGAAACATGAACCTCAAGTGTAGGTAGATATCCAGTGGAGCCATTCAAGAATTTATCTAATATTTGAAATGAACTCCAAAACTTTGAAACATGTTGGGTGTTTGTACCAATGAGTCAGAGTCACTTTCAATATGTACTGGATAAAAGTTGAACTGGATGCATACAAAATTTGACTTCATTGCTTGGCCATCAATTCTTTGGAACCATAATTCGATGAAGTTAATTCTTGTTTTCTCAAGAATATTTTTGTCTTTGATTGGATGAAGAGTTTCCAATCATAACATTCTTTCATCTCTCTCCTTATTTCCAACCACTTACAAGGTTATTGATTCATCAATAATATCTTGAAAATACTTTTCCTTCATGTAATGGCCAAAATGTTCATCATTCTTCTCGAGATTCATTTCCTCCACCAGTTGTTATTGTTGCCAAAGATATTGATCTTTTTCATCATCTGTTACAAGGCTTAAATCTTCTTGTGAATTTGGTGGAGGCCCCTTAATTTCATTATCTAACTTGATGCTCGAAATATCTTCATATGGAGTATATGAGAGGCTGGAATTTTCTTCTTGTAAATAAGTATTTTCCTATTTGTCTTCAACAATATGACTTGACTTAGAAAAGTCATCCAAACTCTGATTAGATTTTTCTTCAAAATTATTCACTTCATTATGTGGGTGGGCACTAGCATTGAAAGCATTATCACAAACATATGAATGCACTCTTGGGATGAACTTTTCTGCAAATGAATTTTATAACAAATCCCAACTGGTAATGGAGATAGGCATTAATGATCTATATCATTCAAGAGTGTCCCCTCGTAGAGTTTGTAAAAATAATCTACATGTAACATTGTCTTCAGTGAGGTTGAAATAATGAAATGTTAGTGGTGATGAAAACATGGAAAAACAACAATCATTAACTTGGAGGGATTATTCAAGGTACTTCTACAATGAATTTGAATATGGTGTAAAAAGATGAAATGTAGGAAATTCAATTATCTTTCTGAATATGTAATTTTTATTTATGGAAATTGTGAAAAAATATGAAATTTTATTTTTTCTAACCATGGTATGTTAGTTTTCAAGTAAAATATGCCAATATATCCTTCAAATTAAAACGACTTATTTTAGTGCATGCTACAAGAGTCTTAACATTATCAGGCATCATTTTTTTAGATTGTAGATCTCAGTCTCTTCTAGTGTGGCATATAACTTATTTTAAAAATGGTTAAGTTGATAAAAAACTATATAAAAAATAAAAGAGGTATGTATTTTATAATTCTAATATATTTCAAATGAAAAATAGATTAAAAATAGTAAACAATAATTTTTTTTTAAATTATATATTTGGAATCTACATAGTCGACTCTATATGTTTCTGGCATTTCATTGACAACAAATTTGTGTATATTAAAGAAAAATAATGTCAAAAATAGAGATATAGAGATATATTCATAAAAATGGAGGTTTTTATGTATTTTCAAACCAAACCACCAGGTTTTTCACCCTGAACATAAATCTAAGGCAACCACCTCAGCATACACATATTCTAGAGTTGCCATTCTTTCCCATAAAAAAATTGAAATAGTACTAACATGCTTGCATTGCTAATAATGTGCATGGTATTTTAACAATTCACATGTGATCTAAAAATATTCACGCATTCTTGGAACACGTGCACACTCTTATGTCTTTTTTCTATTTGTTTCATTGTCTCTCTTTCTCTTCACCTTCCTCTCCCCCTCTCTCCCTGACCCACTTAGCCTTCACCTTATCTCACATTTTTCCCATTTTTCCCTCTCACCCACCCCCACATTCCCACCTCTGTTCCATCTAAATACATATTATGTGCATGGATTAATAAATTATTAGTATACTTTCCCACCTATTTTGTACAAAAAATGGTATTGGCCATTGAATTCATATCTATTATTTAATAAAATATATTAATCTATACAACCCCTAGTACAAAATTCAATATATCATTCTATTCATATATGTCTTTCAATAAAATATATTAATCCAAATGTCCTTCACCTTTTTCTCTCTTGCACTATACCCTCATACCCACCTCCCCTTGTCTCGCCTATCTCCCCCTCTTCTTTCCTCTTCCCATTTACCACCAATATCCATTTGCCTTCCTTCTCCACTCACCTTCTCTCCCAATTCCTTCATCCCCTTCAACCCCTCCCTTTCCCCCTCTCTCACTCCCTCCCTCTATACCCCCCTCTCTCTCTCCTTCATCTTCCTCCCTTTCCCCCTCACTCTATATCCCCCTTCTTCTCTCTCTCACTATATATACCAACTCTACCCCTTTCTCTCTTTACCTCTCTATAAATTCCTTCCCTCTCTCTCTCTCTCTCTCTCTCCCCTTTCTCTCACTCTCTCTCTACTACCCCTCTCTCTCTATTCTTTCTCTCCCTCAAATATACCCCTCTCTCCCACCACTCATTATCCCCATATATCACATTTTTTATCTCTCTCCCCTTCTCTCCCACTCCCTCTCTATATCTCCCCTCCACCACTCTCTCCCTCTCTCTCCCCTCGTCCCCCTATGTTTTTCTCTACCCATATTTATACCTCCCTTTGTCCCACTCTATCCCCTCCCTCTCTTTCTCTCTCTCCATTGCACTCTCGACCTATATTATTCTCTTGATGGTTCTCTCCCTCCCTCACCTTCTATCCACACCCCCTCTCTCTTCCTCTCTCTCTCCCTCCCACCCTCTTCCCCTTTATCTCTTTACCTATCTCTACGCTCCTTCCCTCTCTATCCCCTCCTTCTTATCTCTCTCTCTCTCTCTAAAATCCTTCTCTATATCCCTCTCCCACACTCTTACACACACACACTCTCACTTTCTCTACCCTTATCTCCGAATAACGTAAAGATGAAAAACCAAGGCGCATGTTAACAGTGCCATTAAAAATGAAACCGATGGATCTTATTAGATCTCTCCCTCCCTTCCATNATATTCCTCTCCCACACTCTTACACACACACTCTATCACTTTCTCTAACCTTATCTCCGAAGAACGTAAAGATGAAAAACCAAGGTGCATGTTAACAGTGCCATTAAAAATGAAACTAATGGCTCTTATTATATCTCTCCCTCCCTTCCATTCTCTCTCTCTCTCTCTCCTCTCTATTGAATATACCCCTCTCTTCACGTCACTCTATATCCCACTCCCTCTCTCAATCATTGTATCCCCATCCCTCTCTCTCTCACTAGAGACTGTAAACATGGAAAACCAAGGAAAATTTTCCATTAAAAATGAAAACCACATCTCTCTCTCTCTCTCTCTCTCTCTCCCTCTTGTGTGCGCGTGTGCTCTCCCTTTATCTCCTGATTCTACCCCTCTCCCCCTCACTCTATATTCCCCCTCCCTCTCTCTCCCTAACTCTCACAACCCATTTCTCTCT
>SNQJ01S0002763.1:21095-54899 GCA_010110895.2 Picea sitchensis | reverse complement strand
AGCGTAGAGATAGGTAAAGAGATAAAGGGGAAGAGGGTGGGGGGGGTGTAACACACCCACTACCATAATCAAATTTTTTGTTTCTTTTTGCAGAATTAGAGCCCCTGAAATATCTACGGAGGTCTAGCATAAGCTAGCTCTTTCTCTGTCTACCCCCATGTGATCGTGGGTCATGATCACATGTCAAATAACCATGGCGCCTCTCAGTAATTCACGACTCGACGCTACAGAAATGTCGAATCATTCGGCTTTGCAATCGTTGAACCCTGACAGGGCTAGCAACTGGCCAATAAGGACGAATCCCAACAAGGTTAGCGAATGGCCAATAGGAACGGGCCCTGTCGCGCGGTTGAGTGGATTATAGGTGGAAATAGGGAAGCATGACACGGTGGGTGATGTGACAGGAGATGGGTCACACTTCACACACCACACCATTCCGGAACCCACCCCCCTCCATTAAAGGAAGAATGGAAAGGGGGGTCCAGAATTCACCTAAGCACCATTGATCAAGGTGAATAAATCCTGACCGTTCAAGAGTTGCACGTTCGATTCTGGACCCCCCCCTCACCACTAAAGGCAGAACAACAAGGGGGCTCCGGAATGAAGCCTCAGCCGTAGATTTGGGCGGGTGGACTCTGTCCGTCCAGATCTGCTCGCCACTTACCCTAAGGTGCATTCGCACCCCAGCTTAAAGTCGACATCTCTTCCTCACATCTGATGGTTGTTATAGACCCTGAGATCCTCCGAAAGAATCTCGTTCGTTCATCAGGACTTATCATCATGAGAGTCTGAACTCTCGACCATGGGACTCCTGAATTCTTGATCCCCAGTTTCCCGATGTGGTTAATCTCTCGACACGTAGCCTCCTTAAATCAGATGGTCCAGATCTGTCTCGAGGTTTCCACCATGGAAAGTCCCGATCTCTCGTCCCCAGGACTCCCGAGTTCGTGATTCCCGATTTCCTGAAATGGGAAATCTCATGACACGTGGCCTCCTTAAATCGAATAGTTCAGATCTGTCTTGGGATTTCCACCATGGAAAGTCCCGATCACTCATCACCAGAACTCCCGAGTTTGCGATTCCCAATTTCCCGAAATGGGAAATATCATGACACGTGGCCTCCTTAAATCGGACGGTCTGAATCCACTTCGGGGTTTCTACCATGGAATGCCCCGATCTTTCGTCACCAGAACTCCTGAGTTCTCGACTCTCGATTTCCCGAAGTGGAAAATCTCTTGACATGTGGCCTCCGTTACTCGAATGGTCCAGATCTATTTCGGGGCTTTCGCCCCTATTCACTGGGGGTTTAACCCTCGGGTATCTCCTAACAGATCCAATGGCTGTTGGGTTTCCCAGCCGAGATCTGACGGCTCAGATAGGTTCCTAACTTGTGCATTCTCTCACGACTTCCTAGACGTGGAAAAATCAATGGTCCAGATGTTCTCATGGACCTTAGGGATCTACGATCCTAATCTCTTCACTACCCACGAAGACACAGAAAGACAAAGTGGTAAGGACTTTAACCCCCTACTTTCTCCTACCAATCTAACAGTCATGGGTGACCACAGATTTCCCGACGGGATCTCGTCTATCGATCAACACCTATTCAGGGTTAAGGTGTTTAACACTCCAATTTCTTCTTCCAATCTAATGGTCGTGAGTGACCACCGATCTCCCTATGGGATCTCATTCATCGATTCGATACTTATCAGGGATTTCTTAAGGCCTTGCGCCTTCATGTCATTTTTCCAGGTTCTTGATGGGCTTTTCGAGAAGGGTATCTCTATTGTGAGGTTTACCCAGGGTACTGTCTGAGGCAGATAAGGGTATCGTTCTCCCGAGAACCAAACGTGAAGTCTAAATTAGATCAGTACGCACATAAATAATGATTTATGAGAACATAAGCCATACGTAGTCTTTCCATATAAACATACAACTACTAGTACTGATCAAGACACCATACATACATTCTTATAATGAAATCATTCACAATTTCATAGCTTATGATCATAAATGTCAGAATACATATATTTCAAGATTCCAAAGGAAAAACACTTATTAGAAAGTAACACCAGGGGTTATGCAATTGTTGAGAGGGGTGCTCGTTTCCACCCAACCGTAGGCTCAACGACTCCCAGTAGATCTACCACTAGCCACCCCCGAGCTGATACCACGATGTTGTGAGACTGCGTCTCTGTTTTCCAGTGACCAGGAGCGAAGGTTACTCTCCTTCCTCTCTGCTATCACTCACTCTTCATATCGCCAGAGTTCTCTTTCTCTCCTCGCGTCTCCCCCCAATCGCTTCTCCCCCACGCCTTGTCCTCTTGCGAGGTTGCATGTGGCGCAATTTCCCTCGCACTGGTCAGGCCTGATGACTCTACGGATGGGTGGTTCACCTCCCCATACCTCATTAATTCCTGAGGAGCCATCTACATACCAGCCTGCGAGACATTTAATTCAGGGCCAGCGAGCCACTTTTGGTTCTCTGGGCCAGTGAAGTCCAAATACGGTATTGATTTTCAGTGGAAGTTAATGCCACCTTTCCAGGTGCCTTCCACCACCTTTCTTCAGCCATCGTGGTCTATTTTTCAGCATATCCCCTCTCAGTAGTCCTGCAATATAAATTTATAATATTATTCACATTCATCGACCTTTTCCACAAGGTCCATTCACATCACATATTCACATTTCTGAGTTTTCCACAGTTCTTGNGGAAAAGGGAGGGGTTGAAGGGGATGAAGGAATTGGGAGAGAAGGTGAGTGGAGAAGGAAGGCAAATGGATATTGGTGGTAAATGGGAAGAGGAAAGAAGAGGGGGAGATAGGTGAGACAAGGGGAGGTGGGTATGAGGGTATAGTGCAAGAGAGAAAAAGGTGAAGGACGTTTGGATTAATATATTTTATTGAAATACATATATGAATAGAATGATATATTGAATTTTGTACTATGGGGTTGTATAGATTAATATATTTTATTAAATAATAGATATGAATTCAGTGGCCAATACCATTTTTTGTACAAAATAGGCAGGAAAGTATACTGATAATTTATTAATCCATGCACATAATATGTATTTATATGGAACATAGGTGGGAATGAGGGGGTGGGTGAGAGGGAAAAATGGGAAAAATGTGAGATAAGGTGAAGGGTAGGTGGGTTGGGGAGAGAGGGGGAGAGGAAGGTGAAGAGAAAGAGAGAAAAGGAAACAAATAGAAAAAAGACATAAGAGTGTGCACGCTTTCCAAGAATGCATGAATATTTTTAGATCACATGTGAATTATTAAAATAACATGCACATTATTAGCAACGTGATCATGTTAGTACTATTTCAATTTTTTTATGGGAAAGAATGACAACTCTAGAATATGTGTATGTTGAGGTTGTTGCCTTAGATTTATGTTCAGGGTGAAAAACCTGGTGATTTGGTTTGAAAATACATAAAAGCCTCCATTTTTATGAATATATCTCTATATCTCTATTTTTGACATTATTTTTCTTTAATATACACAAATTTGTTGTCAATGAAATGCCAGAAACATATAGAGTCTACTATGTAGATTCCAAATATATAATTTAAAAAAAATATATTGTTTACTATTTTTAATCTATTTTTCACTTGAAATATATTAGAATCCTAAAATACATACCTCTTTTATTTTTTCTATATATTTTTATCAACTTAACCATTTTTAAAATAAGTTATATGCCACACTAGAAGAGACTGAGATCTACAATCTGAAAAAATGATGCCTGATAATGTTAAGACTTTTGTAGCATGCACTAAAATAAGTAGTTTTAATTTGAGGGATATATTGGAATATTTTACTTGAAAACTAACATACCATGGTTAGAAAAAAAATCGAATTTCATATTTGTTCACAATTTCCATAAATAAAAATTACATATTCAGAAAGATAATTGAATTTTCTACATTTCATCTTTTTACACCATATTCAAATTCATTGTAGAAGTACCTTGAATAATCCCTCCAAGTTAATGATTGTTGTTTTTCCATGTTTTCATCACCACTAACATGTCATGATTTCAACCTCACTGAGGACAATGTTACATGTAGATTATTTTTACAAACTCTACGAGGGGACACTCTTGACTGATATAGATCATTAATGCCTATCTCCATTACCAGTTGGGATTTGTTAGAAAATTCATTTGCAGAAAAGTTCATCCCAAGAGTGCATTCATATGTTTGTGATAATGCTTTCAATGCTATTGCCCACCCACATAATGAAGTGACTAATTTTGAAGACAAATCTAATCAGAGTTTAGTTGACTTTTCTAAGTCAAGTCATATTGTTGAAGACAAATAGGAAAATACTTGTTTACAAGAAGAAAATTCTAGCCTCTCATATACTCCATATGAAGATATTTTGAGCATCAAGTTAGATAATGAAATTAAGGGGCCTCCACCAAATTCACAAGAAGATTTAAGCCTTGTAACAGATGATGAAAAATATCAATATCTTTGGCAACAATAACAACTGGTGGAGGAAATGAATCTCGAGAAAAATGATGAACATTTTGGCCATTACATGAAGGAAAAGTATTTTCAAGATATTATTGATGAATCAATAACCTTGTAAGTGGTTGGAAATAAGGAGAGAGATGAAAGAATGTTATGATTGGAAACTCTTCATCCAATCAAAGACAAAAATATTCTTGAGAAAAAAAGAATTAACTTCATTGAATTATGGTTCCAAAGAATTGATGGCCAAGCAATGAAGTCAAATTTTGTATGCATCTAGTTCAACTTTTATCCAGTACATATTGAAAGTGACTCTGACTCATTGGTACAAACCCCAACATGTTTCAAAGTTCTGGAGTTCATTTCAAATATTAGATAAATTCTTGAATGGATCCACTGGATATCTACCTACACTTGAGGTTCATGTTTCTTCCAAGTAAGATAGGGTAGGTAGATCATGTATGCACATATTTTGTTTCTTCAATTAAAGTTTTTCACAACAAGGAAATCTTTATATTGAAATATTAAGATAACTCCATGAAAGAGGAAGAATTGCATAAATATTTTTGAAGATGACTACATAGCCCAATGGAGAAGGTAATTGGTCTTGATATTTGTTGTTCTCAACAACCCACAAGGGGTCACTGTCCCACGATTGGAGCTATTTGTTGACCTGATTCATATTATTTTGAGAACGAATTGAAGACAAAAATATAATAGAGATACAAAAAGGAAATACACAGAGATATTGAAAGAAAGACAAAAATATAGTGAAACCCAATTTCTATAAGAGATAAAAACAATGTAGAACACAAACTGGCAGAATGTGGTAGCTTATCTTTGAAAAGAAAGAGATGTTGGCTACACTTCATTCACAACAAGCTTTACATCACAATCCATTGCATGATTAAAGGGCCTCCTTCACCTCAATTATATATGAGAGAGTGAGAGGAGAACAATTCCCATGATGAGTGTGGGATAAATTTGACTAAGTTTATAAAATGTCATAGGCATGTAAAACACTAGGACTTACTGAGCGGTCACCCATACTAGTACTACTCTATCCTGAGTGTGCTTAAATGCAGAGTTCTAATGGGATTTAGTGCATTAACGCTATGTTGTAGGAATGTACATAATAACATTAGGAAATCATTAAATGATGTTTGTAATTAAAAAATGAAGATGAAATTACATTCCATTCCCCATCAAAAGGGTGAATATCATGGTTTATCAAAACCACAAGCTCAAAATGGTGATTTAGTGGAAGAGGTGGATGGCCAATGAGATCCATATGGATCATTCCTCCCCCCTTATGAAGCAATGGTCCCCATTGCATCAAGTTCCCTTGGGATATGAGGAGACTTCTGCTAAATCTGAAGTTTGGTGCATTGATTTCCTTGCTAAAGAAGTTGTCCTGCTTAGCTTGTTCAAGGATGTCATGAACATGTTGCTCGAGGGGTTGGATCCGTTCAACCAATCTAGCTACATGATCTTCCTGAGTGTGAGAGGACTTTGTCGGTGAAGATGCAACATGGAGAGTATGAAGGGTTTTGTTATAACCTTGCTTGACTGGGCAGTGTGGAGGCACCCCCGTAGGTGCAGCAAGAACATCTTGGTACTCATCTACAATATTGTCGATCTACTTCTACTGGATAGAAAGGTCTTGGGCTGAGGATGCATTGATTGCAATGTCCTTCTTTTCACCTTCTGATTGGATTGTGAAGAGGCTAAACTTTGCAGTATGAGAGATTACTTTGTGGAATTTTTTTGGTGGGAAAATAGTCAAAACTACCTTTGGTATCTGGTATATCTGACCCCCCAGAGTAACAATGATGCTACGGGGTTGAGACTCATAAACAACATGACACCTCCACATATATGGCTGGCCTAATAGAACATCACATACTTCTATTGTAGAAACATCACATAATACCTCCTCCTTGAAAGGCTTGATGTCGTAGGATAGGATACATTGATGGATGACACAAATATCTTGACCCTAGTGAAGCCACCCGATGTTGTATGGTTACAGGTGTGGTGTTGCTGGAAAATCCAACTGCTTGACAACCTCTGCTGAGATGATGTTCTTTTTGCTTCCTCTATCAACAATAAAATGTAGTGGGGTCGCCTTCACCCACATCTATGGATGGAAGAGTCACTCTCCTTCCTTAGGATCCTCTTCTAATTGGATTGTTTCATTTGTGACAATAGCAGTGGGTTTTTCATAAATGACATGTCTCCTTTTATTATTTTATGAATCAAGGTCCAATTCTGGGTTAGACTCTTTGTCTTTAAGCTCGACCACCAATGATTGTATTGAGAGACATTCATCAGTGTTGTGCCAAGGGTTGTTGTGGAACTCACACCACTTTCTAGTGTCTTTCTTAGAATTCCCGTTACCCTTATTTTCCTACATATGGGACTGTCTCTCTTGAGGGTGGCCCTCCTTGCTTTGTCCATGCTTCTCCCACTTACTCTTCTCCTTGAATTTCTGCTCAATTTTGACTGCATATAAATAATCAACTCCCAGTGAGGAGATTTCCAAGAAATGTCATTGTTTGGATGTACATGTGTATACCATTGCATTACTTCAAAACTAGGTGCCGCTTAGAGTCTTTTATACCCAACTTTGAGCACAAGTTATGAAAGATGTTGGTGTAATCTGGCACTGTCTGGTCTCTTTTTTGACATAGAGTTGTCCATCTCATGTATTGGTCATCATAGTTTCCGATAGGGTAGAACCATAGAATTCCTCATTTAGGGAATCTACAAAGGTCATCCAAGTGGTTTCTCTCCCAAATAGTGTAGATTCATCTATGATGTATCTCTCCCGATAACCTTCCCACCAAGCTCTGACATGAGGAAGGGATTTAAGGAGCGCAAAGGTGATATTTTCACCATTGGAATTTTTTTGGATAGAGTAATAAAATTCTAGCAGATTCAACCATTTTTCTAGAGCATATGCATCTATCTAGACTTAAAATAATGGGATATCAAAATTGACTTGTATCTTGAAGTGCACGCACTTGTGAAATGGTTGCTTGTTGAATATTCCTTGGTTGTCTACATCGGTAGTCTTCAAAGGATCTGAGCGAAGTTGTCCATCATATCATTCCTTTGTCGCATGAGGGATTCCTCGAGCAACATCTTGAAAGGATATCCTATTCTATCATCTCTCTTTTCTTCCACCATGGGAGGTTGCTTGGGCTAGAGAGAGTGGTTTTCCTCAATAAAAACTAGCTCGAGACCCAAATATCTATATGCTGACCTTGTCAAGGACTTGCTCTGAGAAATGACAAGGATAAGACTTCTCTGATACCAATGATCTCAATTATTTTGAGAACAACATGAAGACACAAATATAACAGAGATACAAAAAGGAAATACATAGAGATATTGAAAGAAACACAAAAATATAGTGAAACCCAACTTCTATAAGAGAGAAAAACACTGTAGAACACAAACTGGAAGGATGGGGTAGCTTACCTCTGAAAATAAAGAGATGTTGGCTACACTTCAATGACAACAAGCTTTACATCACACTCCATTGCATGCTTAAAGGGCCTCCTTAACCTGAATTATATATGAGAGAGTGAGAGGAGAAAAATTCCCAAGATGCATGTGGGATAAATTTGAATAAGTTTATAAATTGCCATAGGCATGTAAAACACTAGGACTTCCCAGGAGGTCACCCATCCCATTACTACCCTATCTTGAGCTCGCTTAACTGTGGATTTCTAATGGGATCCGGTGCATTAATTCCATGTTGTAGGCATGTACATAAGACCACTAGGAAATCATTAAATGATGTCTATGATTAACAAATGAAGATGACATTACATTCCATTCCGCATCTAAAGGATGAATATCATGGTTTATAAAAACCACAGTGTTGGCCCTTGAGCAGATTTTGTTGATATCTGGTCAAGTTTGACCTATTTTTGGACTTCGACATCCTATCAAAGGAGGATCTCAAGACGAAGAAGAGAGTGCGGGATCTCGACCCCTTTTTGAGATGTGGGAATATGTAACGGGAATGGGATGTTGGCCCATGGGTTTACCCATGTTTAGGCCTATTTTGTAATATATAAATAGACGCTTAGGCTAGATAGAAGGGTGGTGCATCTATGTGATGTGGATGTATGCTAAGTGAAATTAGAGTTTGTAAGTGCTTTGTGCATGGTTGTAAGAGACTTGCAGAGCTAAGTGCAGGTCCTTGTAGTAGATTGTGAAAGGCTTAGTGTTGTAACGCAAGGAATAAGGATCTAGCAAGCTGTGTAGATATTATGTCCTATGCGGAGTAAGGTTTTTGAGGCTTTGTTCTTGTAACCGATTGAACGAAGACAATAAAAAAGAAGAGTTGGTGGACATAGCCCCAGGGTGGGTGTGAACCATGTAAATATTGTGTTGTTATGATATGTGCTTGTCTTAATGTGTTTATGACTCTCTTGCTAAGTGCTTTGTTAGAGATAGATAAATGTGTTCATGCTTTGTGAAAATGATGTGTAAGAATGTTAGATATGACTTCTATGAATGTGCTTAGTGCTTTCTTCTGCTAGATATGATCGATCTATTTGTGCTAAGTACTTAACTACATTAGATCAGTGTGAATGTTGTGAAGCTTTGTTTTATCAATGAAATAGGTATTGATTTCATATTGAGGATTTGACAGTGCTAAGTGCTCTCTATTAAGTATCATAATCACAGATATGTGTCCCAGCTAAGGTTGTAGACACCTGAGTCTTGCAACCACCCCTGCCTCTACCTCAGGTGAAACTTCATCTGCTTCGCAGGTGTTGCCAAAAGGGACAATAGTTAGGGTTTTGTTGGTGCGTTGTTGTAGCATTGAACCCTGTGTTTTCCCCTATTCCAACAAATGGTTCCGTTGCTGGGACCTGAAACTGTGATTGCTGGGAACTAAGAAAGAAGGAGATTTGTGCAAAGATTCATCCTGAAGTTGTGAAAACTCTGTGCATAGATATGTCGCTCTAGTGCACAGTATTCTACTTGAATTATAAAGCTCTGTGCTAAAAGAAAGAAGCCCAATCTGAAGAGAAGAAGTCGTATCTAAAGGAGAGAAGCAAGATCTGGAAGCTTTGTTCTCTAAGAAACGTAAAAGTGAGAATTTTCGATTAAAAGAGGTAAGATCTGCAAGCTTTTTTCTTTGATAAAGGTAAGAATAGTGAAAAGTTTTAGATCTGGAAGCTTTGTGCTCTATAGAAGTAAGATAAGTGGAATTTTTTGTTTCTAGAGTATAGATCTAAGTATGTTTAATAGAGTCTGTCCTAGTTTGAAAACTAGGGTATTGATAGATGAAGGAAGATTTGATATTAATAGATCTGACAAGAATAGTGAAAGATATGTTATACCTATGCATAGAAAGAATGTTTGGACTAACAAATGGATGCAGGATCCTAGAGAGAATTTGTTGCAGGTTAGCTCCTATGCTCCTAGCGCATAGTAAAAGAGAAGCTGGGGATCATTTAAAAGAAAGAGAGGATTAACCCTCTGTTACAGCTGCAGAAGACTTGGACATCTTACTAAGGAATGCCCTGGAAGAAGACCTAGTTGTCTTTGTTGCAAATCTATGGACCATGAAGTGTTGGATTTCCCTAGAATGATTGCTAAAGTTGAAAGAATGAACATGAACCAGGAAAACCCTAAGGCAGATCCAAAAATGGCAGAATCCTAGAAAGAATCAGAGAAAGTATTGTTACAGATGAAAGAAACCCCGAATGACCACCGACATATCATCTTACCAGGGATATTCAAAGAAAAAGAATGCATCGAAGAAACAATTGGAGAATTTGACATTGACTGTGTTCTAGATGAGGAAACATAGGTGAATATCATGACAGAGAGAACTTGGGAAGCTATAGGGAATCCTGATATGATTCCTTCATTAGGAGGAATATGATTATTCAGAGGAAAACTAGTAAACCTATGTGGAAATATCACTCAGATACTTATGAATGCTAATGGAACTTCGACATAAGAATATTTTGAGATTATTAAATTTATTGAAGACAGTTCCCCATTTACCATGTTACTAGCCAGCCCTTGGATTGAAAGAGACCAGTCTAGAAGGAAAGAAGAAGAAGCAGTGTTAGAACAACAAAAGCAGAAGTTAAAAGAATTCATGGCTAGAAGGATCGCACACTTTATTGCAGAACAAGAGAACATATCGAAGCTATTTAACATTGGAGACCCAGATGTCGAAGCTGCAAGAACGTTAGAAGACCAACAAAATATTTAAGTACTTATCCAAGACAAAGAAAAGGTACTATCCCTGAATCCTAGGAAAGAATTTTAACAACGCGAAGTAACTATGTTAAGAGAAGATAAGAATTAGAATGGAAAAAGGCATACTAAGATGAAGCTCACTGGAAATAAGGCTAGAAATCTAAGTAAGAAGAGGGATAAGATTGAAAATTTACAGAAATTCCTAGAGGGAACCTCACAGAAGGAAAATTTGAAAAACTGGAGCTTCGTCGGGATATCAGAACAACGACACATGGCACTTCGCCATGGCAAAGAAATATAGCAATTGGGGAATGTTATAACCATTAGATCAATTCTATGAACAGATAAAAAACCATTTATTCCCATCCATCCCACCATCTGACCATTGAGACCACACCATAAAAAACAAAACCAAGTTAATGAATACCTCATACCCATTGCAAGCGACCCGTTGTCGATTTACCTATTTATCCCACGTCTCCATGCACCAAGAACACTTTTTCCAATTGAGAATTTGAACCCATAGACTACGTTGAGTTTATACTATGATCATCATTCTTCTTCTCTCTCTCTCATTACTGTGTCTAAGATACCCCCCCCGAACCTGAGATTGTTAACCCCGAGCGTCTATGTCAGACGAGTTGAGCACTGTAGAAAGAGTTGTTGAGGAATTTTTGATAAAAATGATGGTTGAAAGAGTCATGTCACAGAGAGGATTATCCATAGGTGTACAAGAATCATCCACGAGAGGACTTCCAGCCTCACTATCAACTGCTCGATTGATCGCAGACCCCCGACCCTCAGGCTAGAGTCTGCTACAGGATCATTCTGAATTCCTCCAATGAGCCGAAATAGCTCTTTGGGATATTACTCAGAAACCCTTAACAAATTAGATCCATAGGTCCTTCAACTTCCCCATGGCCTCCAACATGACCTCTACCTTTTCCCAAAAAAGGGATTTCAGATTTTGGGACTCTCCGAGTCCTGCTGTCGAGAGCCTCTACTTTTCGAACCTCTGAATGCTGAAATGACGAAATGGTGAATTTCCGGCCTATGTGACCACCTTCCCCCGTGAACGCATGCCTCTTTCGGAACTTTGGGGTTTCCAAAACTGAAATACCCCAGTTCCTTGTCTTCAGGATTCCTGAAATGTTGAATCTCGATATCCCGAAATGTTGAATCCCCGACTTTCTCCTCCAAGGATTACTTTTCCCCGGCTTGTCACATTTCGCGACTTCGAGAATTTCAACATCAAGTTTCCGACTCTTTGTCCTCGAGACTTCCGAAATCCTGATCCCTGGTATGCCGAAATCTGACCCTATCTCGTGAACTGACAATACTCCTCACTATGCTTTCGAGAATTCACATTTTGGAACTTCGTGAATCCCGACGCAACAATTCCTTGTCCTCTCGTACTTCTGGTATCCGAAATATCGAAGTACCGAAATCCTGAAAATCTGGTCCTCCTTCTCCTAAGAAAGATCAATGGCTCAAAGCCTCCCTTGATCCAACGGTTCAGATCCTTCCGGGATTCTATGGGTCAAGAGTTCTGAACTCTTACCTCTACATCTTTTGGTAGCCGAAATACTGAAATGCCCTTTTGGGGATTTCCCTGAAATCTCAACTACGTGCTCTCTTCGGGACTTCGGGACTCGCGATTTCTTGAATCCTCCATGACCAAACCTTGATCCTTCAACTTCCCGATATCTGAAACCCCGATGTATTCGGATCTCTTCCACGTGTCCTCTGAAGTGGACGGTCCTGATGCTTTCGTTTTTTTGCGTACCGCGAGTTTGAAACTCTCCGTACCAAAATATCTGCCTCCTCTATCTCCCAAACTCTGGATAGCCAAAATGTCAAAGTTGTGCTCCAAAGGAAAGTCTCATTTCACGACCTTGAGGTTTTCACTGTGAAGTGCCCCGGTCTATTGTCATCGGGATCCCCGAAATGTCGAACCCTGAATCTCCGAAATCCCGATGTGTTCATTGTTTCAGGACTTTCGATGAGCCTCCGCTCATCTCATATAAGAGCTTAACTCGTGCGCACCTTCTCCCAGATCCAATGACGGTCGACGATTTGTGCAAGATCTGACGGCTCATATGTTCTTCTCCTATGCGCTCTCCTCCTATTGCTTCCTGGACGTGAAACTTCAACAGTCTAGATCTTGTCCTCGGCCTGATCTGATGACAGTTGTGATCCTCCTTGTGAGTGCTCTATTTCTTCCCGAACCTTGGAAGAATTCAACTTATCAAATACCTCAGCCTTTTCTCCTGTTGCTATAAATCCTGTGACTTCGGCTTCTGTCGGTGTTCTTTGAAAATGCTTTCCCTCCTGAGCTTCCTTGAACTTAGACCTTCCAAAGGGTGTTCTTGGCCTTCTGCTCCTCTTCGACTATGGCTCTGTGCGCAAAGGCACTATCTCTCCTGAGATTTGTCTATTCTGAAACCTTGAAAGGTTTCCTTGACCTCTACACTCCTTATAGGATCCCTGCACACACGAAGGTGCTATCCCCCCGAAGCTTTGTCTACTGCTCAGACCTATAAGTTTCTGTTCCTTCCTCTCCTTGAAAGGATGGAAATGCCCTCTGGCCACTTCCTACTCAAGCACTCCTCGCTGAGCCTATAGGGTGTTCAGTAACCCTGTGAAGGTCTTCCTTGACACTTCTTCTCCTCTGAACTCAAAAGAGTTCTTTCTTGTGCTCTATCTGCACACCAACTCAATTCCCTCATGGCAGAGTCTCTCCTCATAGAATCCCACAGTGATTCTGTCTTCTCCCTAAACTCAAGTAAGAGTTCCCTCTTTCACTCTGTGCGCTGGCTCGATGCCCTCCTAGCAGAGTTTCTACATAACTTCTTAGAGATTCTGTCTTCCTCCTTGAACTCACAATGGAGTTCTTCCTCAATGCAACCCATGCATCTTCTCAATGCCCTCCTGGAAGAACTCTACAGAACTCCTCATAGATTCTATCTTCTCCTGTGCCTTCCCTCTACACAGTCCCATCTCTAAGGTGTTCAACAACCTTGATATCTTTCCCTGAGTTTAAGACTTCATCTAGTGCACCCTCTTAGCGCATATTTGTCCAAATTCTATAGAATTGGAAGTGCGGTCTATGCATTGGCTCTCAGAACCTGCAGTGTTATGTCACACCCTCTTGGCATGAGACCAAAAAGAACCCCAAACATGAAATCAAAGAACCCAATAGATAGCAGAACCTATCTGTCCCTACAAATTCTTACTAACACACACATCTACAACATATAAAGAACACACCGAGACATTCATGCAACCACAGAATAACATGCAGGAAAAATTGTTGTTTATATTAATATGAAATACCTGCTTTACAAGGTGTTCTTGACCTCAGACTTTGACAGAGTCTCAACTCCTTCTCTCATCTCCTCTCTATTCTCCTCTTGCTACCTATCCAAAACAAGATCCCAAAAGATCTTTTACATGAGGGGACTCTTTGAGCTCTTCCCTCCAAGCTACCTACTCTATTCAATTACATTTAAATTTACAATGAATGGTGTCTAGTCCAGATTGGATCTAGATCCCAGCCTTACAACCATTAAAGGATATCTACATCTAAAGGCTATGTATAGGCATGGCCTTTTGGCTCTAATAGCCTTACAAATGTTAAATGTCCTTAATTCAAATTCAAAATATGAGAGGTTTGGCGTCTCTCTTCCTTGAATGCGTTGAGTGGGCTGGCTGGCTGGCACATGGATGGCTTGGGAGCGATGCTCCTGCATCATACTCCTCTTCTATGAAAATTCATGAGCTCCCGCTCATGAGATATCCACCCTCGCTGTTGAAATCCTCCTGGATCCCAAAAAACTCTTTGGATATGTTCCTCTGCTCTATCTCCTAGCTACTAATGTCTCCCTTCTGCTCATCTCCTCCTTGCTGGCAATCTCTTGTGCTGACTTCAACATCAGCTTCCTGATCTGCTCGATCATTTCATCCAGTTGCTGCAATGGTTGGATCTGTTCATGCAGTCTCTTCTGCTAAAATTTCTTTTTGCAAATGGGTAGATAATCATGATCTCCCATGTCATCCTCTTCATCCCCTGTGGCACTAAATTTCCACTCTACTGCAAATTTCAGCTTTACAGTCACATCAATGAGATGTTGCTCAGATTCTCTCTATGACAACTCTGTTATCATTTCTCCTTGTATTGGCTCAAGTCCAACTCCTTCTAGCTGCTTCTCATCCTAGAATTTCCCTTCATATTTCGCTGCATACCTCGGTATGGCAGTGATCATCATTAGTTGTTCATCTCTTTGGCTGAAATCTCTGAGCGATTCCTTGGAATGATCCTCCTTTGAAATATGCATGACTTTCTACTCTCAGTAGCCATCTGCTGGCTCTAGATTGTTCAGCCAATCCTCTAGCATCTCCAACTCCATCTCCCATGGAGTGAGCACCTCATCTTCTTGCTCCTCTGTTGCTGTCAGCTTCAATGCTGCTGTTGTTTTCCTTGTTTCAGCTTCCTCGCTGAAAATGTCAAGCCATTCCTCAAAATGCTCATTTCCCTCTACTTGGGAATCCTCTGATGTTTTCTCCTTTTATATGGCATTCATAGATAGTTGTATTTCCCCTGTTGCTGCATATGCAACATAGACTCTTGCCTCAAATGGGCTCAATGGAAGGAATATCTGAATTCCCCCAATGATCAGAATGTCCTTCTGATCTTTTTCCTCTGTCAGTTGTTCTTGCTAATATGAACTCAGCTCTGAGCTCATCTTCTCTCCCTTGCCCTCCTGGTAATATGGGATTTCTCTGTTTCTCCCTTGGCAGTCTATGAGATCCTCAGATATCATCTTATTTCCCATCTGGCAATTTGAATTTCCAATCCTACCCTCTTGGCAGTCTATGAGATCCCGCAGTGATATCATCTCATTGCCCTCTTGGCAACGTGAGATTCCCCTACTGTCCTCCTAACAGTCTATGAGATCCCACAACGATCTCATCTCATTTACCACCTGAAAATTGGAATTTTTTGCTCTGCCATCTTGGTAGTCTTTGAGATCTTCCAATGATCTCTTCTCCTCAGCATCACTGAGATTTCTCCCAGCCTCTGGTTCACACACCTGAACCATATCCTCTTCATCATCCTTGAGGCTTTTAGCATGCCTCAACCATCTCTTTAACAACCTCTTCTATCTTCTGGCCATTAATCCCCCGACTGGCCATTTTATCTTCGTCTTCATGGGCCATTCATACACCCATCTTGACTTTGCATCCCACTGCATCTGCAATGCAAGCTTCTCCATTCTCGCTCTGATCTCGGCGAGCTCTTTATCTCTTGCAGCATTTTCCTGCTACTGGTGGTTCTTCTTTCCACCGTGTGCATGTAATTCAATAGCCATATACGCCTTCTATCTATCTATCCTCCTAGCAAACATGTTGCCACTCAACAACCCTGAGTGTTTTCAGCCTCTCCTCTTATATTCCTCTTGACTGTCTTTTGACTACTGCCTACCTGCAAACAATCACTACAGAGTTCCCATACTCTGTCCCCCTTCTGCCTATCTCTACAAGCTGTCTCTGATACCAAACTGATGTGCACCAGAGTGTTTTCTTCCTACTCTCTCTGCCTGAAATATACAAACAAAATTTCTGCTCTGATACCACTTTGATCGCAGACCCCCGACCCTCGGGCCAGAGTCTGCTACAGGATCGTTTTGAATTCCTCCAATGAGCTGAAATAGATCTTCAGGATCTTACTCAAAAACCCTTAACAAATTCGATCCATAGGTCCTTCAACCTCCCCACGTCCTCCAACACGAACACTACCTTTTCCCGAAAAAGGGATTTTAGATTTCGGGACTCTCCGAGTCCTGCTGTCGAGAGCCTCTATTTCTCGAATCTCCGAATGATGAAATTCTGAAATGGTGAATTTCTGGCCTATGTGACCACCTTCCCCTGTGACCGCATGCCTCTTTTGGAACTTCTGGGTTTCCAACGCCAAAATACCTTGGTTCCTTGTCTTCAGGATTCTCAAAATGCCAAATCTCGATATCCCGAAATGTTGAATCCCCTACTTTCTCCTCCAAGGATTACTTTTCCTCGGCTTGTTGCATTTTGCAACTTTGGGACTTTCAACATCAAGTTGCCGACTCTTTTTCCTCGAGATTTCCAAAATCCTGATCCCCGGTATGCCGAAATCTGACCCTGTCTCGTGACTTGGCATTTCCCCTCGCTATTCTTTCGGGGATTCATGTTTCGGAACTTCGTGAATCCCAGTGCAACAATTCCTTGTCCTCTCGTACTTACGGTATCCGAAATACCAAAGTACCAAAATCCCAAAAGTCTGGTCCTCCTTCTCCTGAGAAAGATCAATTTCTCAAAGCCTCCCTTGATCCAACGGTTCAGATCCTTTCAAGATTCTATGGGTCAAGAGTTCTGAACTCTTACCTCTGCATCTTTCGGTAGCCGAAATACTGAAATGCCCTTTTGGGGATTTCCCCGAAATCTTAACTACGTGCTCTTTTCGAGACTTCGAGACTCACGATTTCGCAAATCCTCTATGACCAAACCTTGATCCTTCAAATTCCAGGTATCTGAAACCCTAATGTATTCAGATCTATGCCACGTGTCCTCTAAAGTGGACGGTCGCAATACGTTCGTTGTTTCACGTATTGGGAGTTTGAAACTCTTAGTACGAAAATCACTGCCTCCTCTATCTCCTGAACTCCGGATAGCCGAAATGCCGAAGTTTTTCTCCAAAGGCAAGTCACGTTTCATGACTTCAGGTTTTTCATTGTGAAGTCCCCCGGTCTCTTGTCATCGGGATCCCTGAAATGCCAAACCCTGAATCTCCAAAATTCTGATGTGTTCGTTGTTTCAGGACTTTTGATGAGCCTCTGCTCAGCTCATATATGATCTTAACTCATGCACACCTTCTCATATCTGCCATTGGATCTTAACGGTGGTCGGTGGTCTGTGCAAGATCTGACGGCTCATATCTTCTTCTCCTATGTGCTCTCCTCTTGTTGCTTCTTGGACGTGAAACTTCAATGGTCCAGATCTTGTCCTCATCCTTATCCGACGGTAGTTGTGCTCCACCTTGTGAGTGCTCTATTTCTTCCCAAACCTTGGAAGAATTCAACTTATTAAAGACCTCATCCTTTGCTCCTATTGCTACGATGCATATGACTTCGGCTTCTGTCGACATTCTTTGAAAAAGATTTCCCTCCTGAGCTTCCTTGAACTCAGACCTTCCAAAGTGTCTTCTTGGCCTTCTTCTCCTCTTCGACTATGGCTCTGTGCACAAAGGCACTATATCTCTTGAGCTTTGTCTATTCTGAAACCTTGAAAGGTTTCCTCGACCTCTGCACTCCTTGCAAGATCCCTGCACACACGAAGGTGCTGTCTTCCCTGAGCTTTGTTTGTTGCTCAGACCTCTAAGTCTCTATTCCTTCCTCTCCTTGAAAGGATGGAAATGCCCTCTTGCCACTTCCTACTCAAACACTCCTCGCTGAGCTTCCAGGGTGTTCAGTAACCCTGTGAAGGTATTCCTTGACACTTCTTCTCCTCTAAACTCAAAAGAGTTATTTCTTGTGCTCTCTCTACACACCAACTCAATTCCCTCCTAGTAGAGTCTCTCCTCACAGAATCCCACAATGATTCTATCTTCTCCCTGAACTCAAGTAAGAGTTCCCTCCTGCACTCTGTGCGCTGGCTCAATGCCCTCCTGGCAGAGTTTCTACATAACTCCTCAGAGATTCTATCTTCCTCCTTGAACTCACAATGGATTTCTTCCTCAATGCAACCTGTGCATCTTCTTAATGCCCTCCTGGTAGATCTCTACAGAACTCCTCAGAGATTTTGTCTTCTCCTGTGCCTTCCCTCTGCACAGTCCTGTCTCCAAGGTGTTCAACAACCTTGAGATATTTCCCTGAGTTTAATACTTTATCTAGTGCACCCTCCTAGCACGTCTTTGTCCAAATTCTACAGAATTGGAAGTGTAGTCTATGCACTGGCTCTCAGAACCCACAACGTTATGTCACACCCTCTTGGCATGAGACCCCAAAGAACCCCAAACTTGAAATCAAAGAACCCAATAGATAGCAGAACCTATATGTCCCTGCAAATGCATACTAACACACACATCTACAACATATAAAGAATACACCAAGACATTCATGCAGCATAGAATAACATGCAAAAAAAACTGTTGTTTATATTAATATGAAATGCCTCCTTTACAAGGTGTTCTTGAGCTTAGGCTTTGATAGAGTCTTGGCTCCTTCTATCCTCTCCTCTCTATTCTCCTCTTGCTACCTATCCAAAACAAGATCCCAAAAGATCTTTTACATGAGGGGGCTCTTTGAGCTCTTCCCTCCAAGCTACCTACTCTATTCAATTACATTTAAATTTACAATCAATGGTTGTCTAGTCCAGATTGGATCTAGATCCCAGCCTTACAACCATTAAAGGCTATCTACATCTAAAGCCTGCGTATAGGCACGACCTTTTGGCTCTAATAGCCTTACAAATATTAAATGCCCTTAATTCAAATTCAAAATATGAGAGGGTTGGCACCTCTCTTCCTTGAATGCGCTGAGTGGGTTGGTTGGCTAGTGCATGGTTGGCTTGGGAGCGATGCTCCTGCATCATCGATCCAGACCATCCCGACCATTAGATGAGAATATAACTAAGAACAAGGATGATCTCGCGAATGATAATTTGATTCAAAGCATATTACCTACTTATATACCACCTTTGAGCGGTGTTGTAAACCATGACAATGTACCTAGAGATTTTGAGTATGCCTTGGTGTTATAACCCTAAAATGCACCATACAGGTTTACCTAGCATCAGGCCAACTCATGCCTCTTCCTAGCCAAAGCCATGCTGAGTAATTCCTCAAAAAACTACTCAAAACGAGCAACCCGCGCCCTAACTTCTCACTGGGCGCGGGCAACCACTTGCTGTCCTTTTACTGCACGCGGACATCCGCGGGCTAGCCCAAAACAGCCCGCGAGTACCTAACAAAGCAAAAAATCAGGGAAGTTTCCGCCGAGACACGAGGCTTTTTGTCAGTTAACTGAAACTCTCCGCCATGCATGGCCGAGAGTTTGCCTGAAACCCTAGCTCTTCCTAGCCTATAAAAGGAGGGGTAGGGGTACTAATCAAAAGAGAAAAAGGATAGCAAAGAAACTCTGCCAAAATTGCCAAGCCTATTATTGTCCCCACCCTTTAGCTTTGCCTTAAGCTCCAGGAGAACTTCATATTGCAGCAGTTGGAGGAAAAAAGAAGAGGAGGAGCCCAGGATCAGGATCGAGGAACGGTGTCCAGTCTCAGAACTCATTGTAAGTGATTCATTTTGAGACTAATGAAAAAGATGCTTTTCCCATCCCAAGTTCACACGGAAAGATGCTTTTCCCATCCCAAGTTCTATGAATCTCATCTATGTTATTTGGATTTATGTGTTATTTCTAACCTCTAGTAAATTAGTAGCATGCATGTATAGTCTTACCTTGATTGCAGGAAGTTTAGAAGGGGCAAAGAAGAAGAAGGGAAATAGAAGGCTCAACGAAGGATCTACTTCAATCATCAAGTAAAAGGTGAGTCGATTCTTCCTATGTTTTCTTGAAAAAGGGTTGAGATTTTGGGTAGGAGGTTGAAAGTTAAATCTTAAGGGTCATGATCTACGTATAAGTTTAGAGCCCTAGCTTATTAGTCTGTAGGGTAGAATACCCCACAACACTTGGTCACTGCATACTCCCAAAAGGGATACGTGCAGTTCGCGCAGACCAAGATAAGATTGCAGCGTTGAAGTTTAGATACTTCAACCTTAGTGACTATAAAGTTTACAACATGCTCTCCCTGCATAAGTACCTGACCAGAACAAAGGGAAAGAATTCAAAGATCGTCCCTCAATCATGGACCCATAACCTTGCACAATTCACCCTACTGAACGTTATGAAGATTTCGTACTTCGGACGACACCAGGAGGTGAATGCATGTGTCAAATTGTTGTTGTCTTGTTACCATGGAGGTTATCGATGGTTAAACTGTCGCATAATATTGTATCCAATGTTCATAAATCGGATCACAGGGCTAAGTATGCAAGGCCCTGACCCACAAGATTTCTATCCCAGAAAAACAATGGATCACGCTCTAGCTCAAAGGATCAAGGACACCTATGGAGATGTCGAGAAGGGAACACAAGGCTACAAGGTAGCTTCTATCCAGAGTGTCGCAGTGCACCTCAATTGTCAATTGATCACAGGAAATTTAATACGCAAGAACTGACCCACCCAAGTGACTGGTTTTGTAGTCAACCTAGCAGGGAAGTGCGCAGAGGGCCTACAAATGAATTGGGCGAAGTACTTGGTGAGCCAATTATAACTTGACTGCAGAGAATCCCAGTATCAAGGGTATGAATTTCACTTCAACTGGATATTGATCCTGATCGCTTTCATTGCCTGGGAGATGCCGGAAGGTGCAACCTTCCCAGACATCGAGCCCTTTGAACCATTGGCTGCGAAGTTTAGCACACTGTGGTATTCAACGACATGAATAAACAGTGGCAGTCCAATGCTGTATTTCACACATACTACAACCATTTTAAGGTATCCATACAGTCCACACCTCACATAACTCCAAATAATTTACACAGGTTCTGACTTTTGATGAAATTCAACGTGGACCTCCATTTCATTTACATCATAGCATGCGCTGATGAGCATAAGAAGTAACTTCAATCCTATTACAAGCTAACAGAGGAGGAATTGGAGGAGATCACAAAGGACTGGTCGGTGAACCTCCTCATTCCAGTAGACCCTACGGAGATATCCGATATAGACAGTCCAGAAATTGCGCAGGATACACCCGAACCTAGCAGGATGAAGAAAACTGAAGATGTTTAGGATTTAGACAGTGCATCTCTAGAGACTACTTCCATCTCACTAGAGAAAGGAGGTGATGGTAGAGAGATAGATCATTCTGAAGTTGAACATAAGAAGGAAGAGGTTACACTACCTAGAGATGAGGGGGACCCCTCAAAGAAAAGGAATGTTTCCCCCCCGAAGCCTTCCTCCCAGAAGAAATCGAAATCTTCTATGATAAAAATGTAGACTATCCTCACCTCAGATGACTTCAATTTCATTATAGCAGCCTTGAATGATGCTTCACTTGAGATTGCAGAGAAACAAGAGGCTAAGCAAGAAGTGATGTACAATAGAATCGAGATTGAGCTCCAAGGAGTACAACAAGCAATACAGTCCATTCACGCAGTCTCCACTATGCCTCTACCATTAGGAACACCAGAACTGGGAGATGAGCCAACTCAACTCCACCGAATAGCTGATACAGTTGAAGCTTACCTTCGATGAGAACGATAAGAAACAACTCAATCCACCCAAGCTTTGAAACAAGTACAAGGAGTCCTTGTAGAGCAATGCAATAATACAGAACGTGAGAATCTTGATCTCCAGGAAATGTTCGACAAAGAAAAAGTCCAACTGCAGAAAGACAAGGAACAGTTGCTCACAGAGCAACTCGAAGTAAAATAAATGGTCAACATAGAGCTTCTCTCTGTGACTGTCGTAAAAGTAAAGGTAGAGGATCAAGTCATGAAGCAAGTAGTGCAACTTGAAGAAGTGATCTAGCAGCTACAACAACACATTACATATTTATAACTATGCACTCTGCCCGAGAATCCATGGGACATAAGGGACCAACGAGAAGTCACTGCTTGCAGCACAGTTGACAGACTGAAGGCCCTTACCTTAGAATGCAAGCAACTTGTTGATCGCAGTGCTTAGACGTATGAGAAACTTACTGAGAACCTAGAGTTGCAGGCACTGGAGTTGCATCTCCAGGAAGTGAAGCAACACGTAGAAACACTACAGGCATAGCTGAAGTCTCTGTCATCTATGAAGAGAATGAAGAGATCTCAAGAGAAGTGAACTGCCCAGTAGAAAATCCATAATATCCAGAGCAGAGTTATGAAAATAACTCAGAAACTCCAACCGGTACAAGATAAGGCATATCAGTTGTTTACAGAGGAATAAGGACAGGGAGTAGAACTGGAGTAGGTTAGCACCATGAAAGAAAAATGCCTGGAAGGACCTGTGAATGATGCAGTCATTCAAGAATTTGCTGAAAAAAATCACGTAGCACAACAGCAATTCGAAGCAGTTCGATCCGAGCTCGAAGTGTTCGAAGATGAACTTCCTACATCAGAGTGACTCAGGACAAGTCACAAGTGAGTGTTGGGGGCATGTTGGACCTTGACCAGGTTTTGTTGATATCTGGTCAAGATTGTCCTGTTTTTGGACTTCGATAGCCTGTCGAAGGAGGAGTGAAAGAAGAAGTAGAGATCACGGGATCTCAACCCCTTTTTGGGATGTGGGAATATGTAATGGGAATGGGATGTCGGCCCATGGGTTTACCCATGTTTAGGCCTATTTTGTAATATATAAATAGACACTTAGGCTAGATATAAGGGTGGTGCATCTATGTGATGTGAATGTATGCTAAGTGCAAGTAGATTTTGCAAGTGCTTTGTGCATGACTATAAGAGACTTGCAGAGCTAAGTGCAGGTCCTTGCAGTATATTGTGGAAGGATTAGTGTTGTAACGCAAGGAATAAGTATCTAGCGAGATGTGTAGATATTTTGTCCTATGCAAAGTAAGGTTTTTTAGGCTCTGTTCTTGTAACTGATTGAATGAAGACAATAAAGAAGAAGAGTTGGTGTACATAGCCCCAGGGTGGGGGTGAACCACGTAAATACTATGTTGTTATGCTATGTTCTTGTCTTAATGTGTTTATGACTCTCTTGCTAAGTGATTTGATAGAGATAGATAAATTTGTTCATGCTTTGTGCTAATGATGTGTAAGAATGTTAGATCTGACTTCTATGAATGTGCTTAGTTCTTTCTTCTGCTATATCTGATCCATTTGTTTGTGCTAAGTACCTAACTACATTATATCCATGTGAATGTTGCGAAGCTCTGTTTTATTAGTGAAGTAGGTATTGATTGCATATTGAGGATCTGATGGTGTTAAGTGATTTATTAAGTATCATAATCACAGATATGTGTCACATCTAAGGTTGCAGACACCTGAGTCTCACAACCACCCTTGCCTCTACCTCAGGTGAGACTTCATCTTCTTCGCAGGTGTTGCCGAAAGGGCCGATAGTTAGGGTTTTGTTGGTGCATTGTTGTAGCGTTGAACCCTGGGTCTGACCCTGTGTGAACACACAGACTCAAAATGGTATTTCAGTGGAAGAGGTGGATGTCCACTGATATCCATCTGGATCATGACTAAAAGTGGTCACCTATATTTCTCTCTCTTGGATTAATAAACAAATATGATATCGAAAGATGAAAATTTTTGAACTATTATAATCTCATTTTGTATCCCTCACTCTCAGCTTCGCCATGGAATTTTTGGATTGGAAATCCAAGTTCATATGCTCAATATATCCAGTTTTAAAGTTTAATTAGAAAAGGGTGCACTTCTTCCATGCGGAAAAAAGATAATTTCTTGGAACTACATTAAAATTTTCGGCCCCAAGACCCATGGTTTTATTCTATTTATATCATGGTGGGTTGACTCATCACAAATTTCATGCTCCACTCTTCTCTCATCTCTTTTCCCATACTACCTCTTCCATACTTTGTCTCATTTTCAAACTCTTCTCCTCTCCTCTCCTATATTACAACTCTTATATACTTAGATTTTATTTAGATTTCTTTTCCTCACACATCTCCTCTCTTATTTCATACTCTACACTTAGAATTTTCTCAACATTTCTCTCTCTATACTTCACTTCACTTCACCTCACCCTTAATCACATTTTGTATACTTCAATTATATTCATGTCTCATTGAGTTCATGGGTTGGTTAACCCTCACCTCACCTCACCCCCTCACCCTCTCCACTCCCTTATCCCTTATCCTCCCATACTTAGCCATATTTTAAGATATGGTGGGAGAGGAGTCATAGAGACACTTCCTCACCCCTCACCCTCACTTTCCTTACCCTTGTACCATACCCAACCACCCATAGGCTAGGTACACTACCTAGAAGCCCGCCCTTAGACTTCTTTCTCTTACAGATACCTTATTTAGATAAAAGGATGAATAAGATAACAAATTTACAAACATGCACAACAATATCCAACAAGCATGCATAATCTAAATATTACATTAAACGATAATTAAATATACACATTGGAAATACATTCATACACATGTAGATGATAATTAAATTACACAATGAAAATACATTCATACACAGATAGGGGTATCATGACAGACAAAACTTATCTTTATGAAAGATGACATCGACCAGCTATAGACCAAGGATGTTCCACCCAACCATATACACCGCTTCTCCAAATCTCAACATCAGTGTCACCCCCGAGCCAGGGATATGAATCCACAAGGATGGTTCCAGAGTGTACTTGGGTTCCCAAACCATTCAGCTCTCAATATATCAGTAGTTTCCCGACACCCACAATAATCCAACTACCCAACTCTCTTCTACCCAGCCTGTTCCACCCGAGAGAATGGACCTCCACCCTTCTCTACCATGTAGTCCCTCAGGTAGTCCTTCTCCTTCCTGCTAGGGCTTCCAGCACAGTTGGTCAAGAATATCAATGTTGGAACTCTCAGGACTCACGATTGTGAGAAAAACAGGGCACATGCCAATGCATTTTAGACATGTAGACCCCAGGTCATGGCTGGATCACAACAACGACCACTACAACCAACTATCATGTGGCTAATTATTCAGCAACTTCGTTTTCTTTTGCTTTTCCAACCAAGACACAGATGAGGATGGGTCGATGAATGGGTCAGGGAGTGCATGGGAATGCGTGCATGGGAGTGTGTGCGGGAATAATGAGTGAGTGAATGGTAAATCATCGACCAAGTCATCAGTCCAAAACTGCCATCAAACCAGGGTCTGGTTTAAGTAACCTCATGGGGAAAACAAGAACCTCTTGGCATTCCCCAAGAAGTTCACGTAATTGATCCCCTCCCTTAAACAAAAAGGGTAATAAGAAAATCGGAATAACACTTATTCCCCCAAGATCCCTCTCTTCTGGAATCATAGACCCCTATAACTCTAGTCATTGTCCATCTAGCAGCCAACGATGTGTTTATTATTATTAATGATCAAAACATTAAATTTATTGGGCATACTGCCCTTCAATAATTGTTTGGGCATGCTGGCCTCTCAACATTGTAACAATACATTATTTAAAATGTGGGTTCAAAAAATAGGGTGTTACATCCCCTCCCACTTATTTTGGCACTATCCTCGGTGCATATACAAAACATAGATCAAAATCTCAAATTTATTCAAAAAGTTGCGGGTACCCTGCCTGCATGGCATCTTCATGCTCCTAGGTATCTTCTTTAGGACTGTAGCAGGTCCATTGAACTTTTACCAGTTCTATAACTCGATTCCAGAGCATTTTGAATTTTTTGTCTAATACCCGCACTGGTTGAACCTGAAAGTCTCCCTCTGTCTCTATATGAATCAGATGCCAATAAATAACATGGTTAGGATCATGTACATATTTATTTAGTAAAGATACATGAAATACATTATGAACATCCATGGAAACAGGCAATGCAAGCATGTATGCAACTAGCCCTATTCTGTCCAATATTTCAAATGGACCATAGAATCTGGCTGCCAGCTCTGTACAACTACCCAATTTCAAATATATTTTCTTGGGATTCACTTTCAAAAGTACATGCTACCCTACTTTAAATTCTCTAACTGTCATGTTCTTGTCTGCATAAAATTTCTGTCTATCCTGAGTTGCCTTTAAATTCTGCTTAATCTTGACCACCCCATCTTCCATGTCCTTGAGCAACTCCGGCCCAAATACCACCCTATCTGTTGGGTTTTCCTAGCTCACTAGAGTATTTCATTTCCTACCATACAAGGCTTCAAATTGGCTCATTCTCAAGGAATCTTGATACCCATTGTTATATGCAAAATCATCCAAGTGTAAGTAATCTTCCCACTTAGATGGCTTATCCATCACATACATTCTCAGCATGTCTTCAATTACTCGATTGACCCTCTCTGCTTGCCCATATGTATGAGGATGATATGTTGTGCTAAAGTTTAGGTTTGTGCCAAATCCTTTAAACAATCGCCTCCATAAATTGGAGGTAAACTTTGTATCTCTGTTCGAGATGATTTTCCTAGGTATCCCATGCAACCTAACAATTTCCTTCATGAAAATATCTGCAATATTAGTTGTTATATGCGTTGTCTTCACAGGCACAAAATGAGCAACCTTTGTTAATTTGTCAACTACCACCATGATTGAATCGTGTTTCTTATTCATTCTAGGTAATCCTGTGATGAAATCCATGTTGATCACTTCCCATTAATTCTCTGGGATCGACAATGGTTGCAACAAACCCATTGGATGGCTATGCTCAACCTTCACCTTCTGACATTCCATACATCGAGCGATGTAATCAACAACATCCTTCTTCCTTCCTGTCCAAACAAACTGGCTTCTTACTGCTGTAATTGTTTTCTGGTAACCTGGGTGTCCATCATAAGGAACATCATGCCTTTTCTTAAGAACCAAATTCCTCAGTTCTTTTGAACTAGGAGCATAGATTCTATTTTATGCATCAATAATCCATCTTCCTTTATCTCGTACTCCTTTACTTTTTGTTGTNAGGTAATGTTGATCTATAACAAGGCCATCTAAAGTTATTCTCTTCAAGTTTGACCGATGCAAACTGACAATAGTAGCATGCATGATATTCACTCGTCTACTAAGTGCATCGACAACTTTATTCTCCTTTCCTTTGATATGCTTGATATCAAAGTCATATTCACTTAAAAATTCCAACCATCTTGTTTTCCTAGATTCAAGGTCTATTGTTCAAAAATATACTTCAGGCTAATGTGGTCTATCCTTAATTCAAATTTTTTCCCCATGAGATAATGCCTCCACATCCTCAGGGCATGAACAATTGCATCAAGTTCCAAGTCATGCGTGGCATAGTTCCTCTCATGCTCATTAAGCTTGTTGGACTCATATCCAATGACATGTCCATTTTGCATGAGGACTCCCCCAAGTCCTTCCTTACAAGCGTCTGTACATACCACAAAAATTTCATTTGGGTCGACAATCTTTAACATAGGCACACTAGTAAGTAATTCCTTCAACAGATTAAAATTCTTTTCACACTTGCGTGTCCATTCAAATTTAGTCCCCTTCTTTTGCAAATAAGTGATGAGATGAGCAATCTTAGAGAACCCTACTATGAACCTTCTGTAGTAGCCAACTAATCCCATAAAAGATCAAACGTATGACACATTTCTGGGTGTTGGCCATCCTCTAATGGCTTCAATCTTGTCTGGATCTATTGTTATTCCCTGCTCTGAAATAATGTGTCCCAAGTAATGGATCTTCTTTTGATAAAAATAACACTTACTCAACTTGGCATACAACTGATGTTCTCTCAGTACCTGCAACACCAATCTCAAGTGATGTTTGTTCTCCTCTTTAGACTTAGAATAGATAAGTATTCCATCCAAGAATACTATGACAAAATTGTCTAGATAATTTCTGAATATGCCATTCATTAAGCACATGAAGACAACAGGTGCATTGGTCAGTCCAAATGACACCACTACAAATTCATAATTCCCATACCTGGTCCTAAAGGTTGTCTTATGAATGTCTTCTTCCTTGATTCTTACCTGATGGCATCCTTCCCTTAGGTCAATCTTTGAAAATATCCTTGCTCCTCTTAGATGATCAAAGAGGCCATCAATTCGGGGTAAAGGATACTTGTTATTTATAGTGTACTTCTTCAGCTGTCGAAAGTCAATACATAGCCTCAAGGTTCCATCCTTATTTTTGACATATTTACCCTTTGTTAAACAATTCTTCCAACTACATTTGTAATTCTTTTAATCCTAGTGTACTCATTCTGTAAGGTATTTTCGACACCGGGGCAACTCCTGGAACTAAATCAATTGAGAAATCTATCTCCCTTCTTGGTGGAAATACAATTATTTCTTGGAATACGTCTTCAAATTCTTGTAGCAACGAGAAATATTCGAGGCTTGGCCCATTTGTATCAACTGGCTCCTCCACATGAGATGTATACAATTGACATCCTTTTCTAAAACATATTTTCAACTGTAAAGCTAAAATCTCCCTTATAGAGATGGGTCTTGGAACTCCTTTCATAGTGCTTTGTTTTCCATTTCCATCAAGACATGTAAATGTCTTGTTATGACAATCTAGGACAACATGATGCTTTTCCAACCAATCCATCGCAATCAAAACATCATAAGACCCCAATGGTGTGATATTTAGATCAATACTAGTATTCACGCCATTTAGACTTATGGAACAACCTCTAACCATATCATGGATTCTTCTTTTGGTTCCAGTGGATAACTGAACCAAACTTGTTTTTCCAAGTTTACTTTTCTCCAAATGTAATATATCCACTATCTTAGGATCAATGTAACAATGGATTGCTCCTAAATCAATCAAAATAGCAACAGGCTTATTTATGATCTAACCTTCCACCTTGATCATATTGGATTGGTACTATGCTTTCCGATCATTTAAAGCTTCATATATTCTTCCCATGTCTCTAAATGTTGTATCCTCTTGGATGTTGTGCATAGTCTTCACTCTGTCCTTTCTATGTGGGCAATCCTTGTACAGGTGATCTTCTTTGCATCCCCAAAATTGGATTGGTTGTCTTCCCATTTTTCCCAAGGAATCTTCCTTATTGAAATCCTCTTTAGCATATTGATATTGATGATATTTATTTGGCTCATTCCTATTGAAGGAGGTTTGAATACTTTCCTCCTTTGATCAGACTTCACATTCTTCTTGTCCTTCCAAGATTTATACAAGGATTCTCTTCCCTGACCTTGCTCATACAAGTATTTATCCTTCATGATGGCCTCAGTCAAGCTATTGGGTTCATCATACTTGATCTTTTCCTTATAGAAGGTTGGAAATCCACTTAGAAATCTCTGTATTTTCACCTTCTCATCACCAATGAACCTGACATACTTTAACAACCCCAAGAACTTCTTCTCGTATTTTTCCATAGTCATGCTTCCCAACCTGAGTTCAAAGAAATCCTGCATTTTCTTGTCATAGAAATGCTCTGATAGGTACTCCTTCTGGAAGTAAGTCTTGAACTGTTTCCAAGTGATCCTACTTTCATCAACATGCTCCACTTTCTTTAGTTGGTCCCACCACACTGCAACTTTCCCATGTAAATGGTAGGTGGAAATCTTAGCTTCCAGGCTTGATGAATAGTTATGCAACTGAAAATATCTCTGGAGCCCAAGCAACCATGCTTCAACATCATCTCCCCTTTCTCTTTCAACATCGAAGGAAGGTGGCTTGAGCTTCCTCAACTCTCCCTACAAACAATCTACCTCTTGTTTCCTTCTCTGGTGTCTGATAGGAGACACTTCTAGACTGCTTACGGGATCATTCGATGCATAAAAATTTCTTCCTGGGTAAGGAGGTGAGTGGTGTCCCTGAGCTCTAATAGCACTTATGGAATAACCAGATCTTCCACGAGAATCTCCTTTTTCATGACACCTTCCTTCTTACTCTTGTCTTGATTTTGATCCCTTCTTCGTTTGCCTCTATAACTGATTTAAGCTCTACAAAACTTAAGAATTTATCTGGATTTTCTCTCTCATCAGTATCTCATTATCTACTTTGTAGCTATGCACTTCCATCTTCAGGCTTCTTACGGTTTCTATTAACGTTTCCTGCTCTTATTTTCCCTTGTTCCCATAAGAATCTGTCTCTGCATTACCAACTCTAGTATTCTGGCCTTCACCCTCCTTTTCATGACTGGAGGCTCCCTTACCTTCTTCCATTTCATCAATACGCATCCTAAGCTTATGCACTTAAGCCTCCTAATTCTGCAAAATCTGCAAGCGACCATTTTGTTAGAATTATGCATATTATAGGAAAAAAAAAATGCCAACCCATGATACATGTCTCTTTCTTGTTTTTGTTCATGGAGGTTATATCCCCATTCTCCGAAAATAACAATGTCCTTTTATCCTTGGCTGACACAGATTTTCACCCTATGTAGGTGCTTCCTTCAAACCACTTCCCCAGGTGATCACAACTAGAAACCATGGCTAAATCCTCCCTTATCACTTTTTTGTCTTGGAGACAACTAAATATACCCTTATCCCTCCTTTCCTCAACTCTCAAACTACATACGACCATGGTCATGACCCTGTGCTTAGCTGAAAAGTGCTTGTCTAGAGCTTCGGGACATTAGGACTTTCAACCAGGATGAGATCAACGGTCCTCGTCCTCTCTCGCGATCGACGATCGAGATCCACTTTGAGACTCCACGCTTCAAGAGTCTCAACTTTTATCGCTTCCCTCCTCCCGTAATGCCTTTACCTAGAGGTCCTGATTTGTCGACAGGTGTCCTCCCATAAATCAATGACTATGAATCATTTCATTGATTTGGGCTTCAGAAGTTTCAAACTTCCCTCCTGCATTTTCTCCCGTAGTGATTTCACCTGAATTCGATGATCCTTCAACGCGTGTCCTCTGGAATCAACGGTTGATATATACTCTAGCCTTTGGGCCTTCAGGAGTTTTGACCCAATGCACCCTAAAACACCTTTCCCTTCTAGGGTTCCCAGTCTTCCTTACTGCATGATCTGTTGCCATGTGGCGAAATGATAGAAATAGACATGTGGCTCAATCAAGCGGGTGACACATCTCACATTCTAATAGAATTTTCAATGTTCCAAAAGCCCAAATATTACTGAAATGTGGTACACATCCCATGTGTCCATGTCATCCCAGGTGACGTCATCGTGCCTCATCACTTCGACTCTTCGGGCTTCAAGGCTTCGAGAGTTTTCAAACTAGCACACTTTCAATTCTCCCGACCTTCGAATTCCCAAACTGGCCAATTTTTCACCATGTGTCCTCCTAGATCAGATGACCAAGATTCACTTCGAGTATTCACCTTGAGTCCACGGATTTTCTCCACGTGTCCTCCTCAATTTGACGACTATGATTTCTTTGGGGCTCCAGACTTAGGAGATCTCAAATTTCAAACTTATTTGGCCCCACTGGATTTTATTCGAAGTCATGGATCTAGTGACGCATGGCTCTCAACAGATCAATGAATGAGATCTTCTCGGATGATTGGACGGTTGAGGTTTTCTCTGGCTCTCCGGCTCTCTAGGCTTCGGGAGTCTCAAACCTCAACTGAAAACCTCTCGAACGGATTCCTCTGGAGTTACTAATATGCTGACATGTAACCTCTTGGTGATTAATGATCAGGATCTATTTCGGACAATCCGACAGTCATCGCTTACTTTGGATCGGTTAAGAACGGTACAACCCCGACTGGAAAATTGACCACAAATTTTAGGCAATCAACGAAAGGGTGAAGGCTTAAGACCGAGTTCAACCATTATTAATGTGCAGAGACAATTGGCAGAGAAAAACTATTCCGGCGATCAAACGCACAAAAAGGAACTTCGCCATCAATCCAGATCAAGGTTATCTACGCACCAAGGAGCAAGACAACCATTGGACCAAGACAACAAAAGAGGTAGACATTTAAGGATGTAGATACAATAGACATCGTAGAGATTAATTTCCAACGATTACCATATTTCCACAGCTGAGACAACGTTTTTACAATAATAAAATTTTAAATGCCGAAGTAAATGAATATGCATTCTACTCTACCAAATAAAGATCATACTGTTGCCTTATCTCCTGCCTCGAATGTCTCCCGTACGCTCCATGCCGCTCCCGCTCGCCGACCGTAGAGACCACACCGGTACCTCCCAACCAATCGCTAGGGGTACTCTGCTTCCCCCTTAGCCCCCCGAGCCGCAAAGGGGCCACACACAGTCCAGATGGTAGATCTAGCTTCCCAGCTCGCCTCGCAAGGCTGAGCTACCACTCCTATCCGAGCTAGAAAATCCCAACTCCTCACAAGCAATCAGTCAAGTCACAATCCAGCAGCGTAACATTACACTAATAACTAATCATTTTCCTCCTAATCTTCCTTTTATTTTATAGAGTTTTTGAGACCCACCAACTTTCCTAAATCACATTGTTGATTAAGTTTCAATAAAATATTATGAATATTCTCCATCGCACAAGTGTCGTCCATCCCCCTCTTTCCTCAAGTAATTATTTTCTTTAATTTACTAAATTCCTCATTTCCCTCACCCACCTAGAATTGCTCCTAAATTTACTCCTAGGTGTTCCTAGATCCCCTTACATGCTTTTAGTAAATTTCCCTAAAATGAAGTTGCTAAATTTAGTTCATTTTAGGAAGATCTTAATTGTAGATTCCTTACTATGTTGACTTTGTTTTTTACCCTATGTCCCCTTCTTTCCTTTACTATGTTTCCTTTATTACTTAGTTTCCCTATTTTTTTTTATTCCCTTCCTTTTTTTTTTAAACCAAAAAGGTAAATGCGCTAAATAATCTTTTCATTTACTATTTATTTAATATCTTTTGTTCTTTCACAAGTTAGGAATTAATTTCTTCTTTGCAAATTTTTTAAATCCCTTTGTTTAATTAAACCCTCACTCTCTTCATTTACCCCAAGAATTTTATGAAAACCCAACTATTACCTAAGTGGGTTTTTGTTTAAATTATTAATTTTTATTCTAGGGTCTTTTTCTTAAGGTTAGACTAAATTTTTACCCTAGAAAAGTTTTAGACTTAGGACTTAGATTCTGAATTGGGTGACACTTGGTTAGGGAAGTTGTTTAAGGATTTATTAAGGTGTTAAAGTCTTAGGGCCATCTAGGTTTGTTTATTCAACCTCATCAACGCGATGTGCCCTTTAGGATGCAGAACGTGCTCCAAGGGTGCCACTCGCCTGGTTCGTTTTGTTTGCGCGACGTGCCCTTCAGGATACACCACGTGCTCCAAGGGTGCCACTCTCCGACTTGTGTTTCTTTCGCGCGACGTGCCCTTCAGGATGCACCACGTGCTCCAAGGGTGCCACTCGCCGACTTGACTGATTGGTAGACATCTATAACCCCTGGAGTCAA
>SNQJ01S0002762.1:323992-335464 GCA_010110895.2 Picea sitchensis | reverse complement strand
CCGAATTTCATTAGTGTCGAATTCGAACACGAACACGAACGCAGTGACTAAGGTCGATACCTCACAAGACTGGTTGATTCTCCAAATCTCCCTAGCTAGCCACAGGGTGGCCCATATGGCCTCTCATTGGAGAATGACTGTCGATGCTGCCAAATTTAACAGCCCTTACATCTNAAAAAATATTTATTAAGCGGTTTTTTTCCGAATTTCATTAGTGTCGAATTCGAACATGAACACGAACGCAGTGACTAAGGTCGATACCTCACAAGACTGGTTGATTCTCCAAATCTCCCTAGCTAGCCACAGGGTGGCCCATATGGCCTCTCATTGGAGAATGACTGTCGATGCTGCCAAATTTAACAGCCCTTACATCTGGATGGCTTACATGACACTATCAAAAAGATGTCCTTAAAGCACAATGTCATTGCCAAAAGATATCACCTTGAAATTATACAAGCCCTTAACTGTTTGGGTTGTCTTTTTAGTCATGCCTTTTCTCGACTTTGTCTTATCAAACTGATTTTTCCAAATAACCAAATTGAATGGAGTCTCTTTGATAGTTTGTTATTAATTAAAATCTTGGGTGCCTGGAACTTGTTCTCAATCACAAGTTTTACATTTGTGTATCCTATGCCTATATTGAAAGAAAAATGTCTGTGTTATGCATCACCACAGTGGCGCAAAGGGGTTTCTTCTATGAACCATGAACACTTGTTCCAAGTAATCCTTAGTCTACATTTGAATTTCCCCTGCCGCTTTCAGTAATTTCAAGTTTTTATATGAATCCAAGATTTGCTTTGCCCATCATATATGAACTTTCACTCCGAGTTGATATTTTACAATAGCCTTTACAACAAGAAACCAAAACACCAAGTTCAATATACTGATACAATTCACTGATTCAGTATTTTGGATTGGCCACTAGGAATTGCCTTCATCTAGTTGTTTAAAACAAGAAGGAAAATGATCAGATCTCTGTGGCTGTAGTTGATCTGATCTACTACTGCACTTTCAAGTATTGAAGTAAAATATGTTCATTTTTCTGCACAAACAACTATTTTACTGATACGATTGAAAAGAATCCTTACAAACATTGGAAAAAAAGAAGAAAAATCCAGTCATCTTACACTATGACAACCATGGTTGTATCAACATTACCAGATTCAACTAGACTTGGAGAATTATTCACAGAAAATATATTTTTCATTAATATGAAGTTCGAAATGTCTATATAATGCAAATTGTCAATAATAACTCGTTTCAAAGTACATAAATGATATTACATACTACTAAATGCTACGGATTAAGCACAGTTGATAGGTCTGTTGCCGGTTGGTTGTCTGTTGTGAAATCAGGTCAGAAAAGCAAAATGAGTTTTTTTTTTGTTTTTTCCATGTCTTTTATAGAGTCTAACTAGCAACTCATACTCACAATTTTGACTCATGGGTATGACTCAGACTTCCAAGTCAAATGCAATTAAGATAGGCATTCATTTTGTAGTAGAAAATCAGAAGATTGTGATGAAAGCAGTTGAAAACAAAAGCTGATCACCAAGTCAAGAAGAAGATAGTTTATGCTTTCAACCCAAATCTCCAAAGGACCAAGGCATCTAGACAGTCAAAGGAGTATGCCCAACTCCAACCCATTAGGGGAAAAGGCACTTTCATCTAAACCCTCTTTGGAAGAAATTATGCTCTTCCCCCAATATGGCCTAAAGAATATAAACATTTGGTTGGCTATTAGTGAATAATAAAATCCTTATCCACAATAATCTTAGGCATTATCATATTCTGGGTCCGTCACCTTTCGGAAATTCCTTTGTTCTTCTTCTCCCCCACCTATGGGAAATTTCTTGTCCTTCTTCTCCCCCACCTATGGGAAATTCCTTGTTCTTCTCCTCCCCCTCAGGAATCTGAGGGGAAATGGTCGAAGACATCTTGGATCACTGATTTCATCACACTGATTTGGAAAAGCATCCCCCATACCAAGCTTGGTCTAAATATTGAATACTCGTTGCAGAATCCCACAAACCTATCATATCCTCGAAAGCATAAATGGTAAACCGTAAGATTATTTTTCCACAGAATTGGATAACATAGTGTTTTGGTAAAAAAAGACAATACCACACTTTTCAGAGCTAAGAGACTGGGAAAGGGATGACCTCGTGGTTACAAAAACTTCAAATTAAATTTAGACCGAGCCTCAAAAGGGAAACCCAGAGAATTCTGCGAGTGCCTAAGTAATTAGAGACAAATAGAGTTATGAAGGCCATTTTCTTGAGGGGCAATGGATTGGCTACAAACAATCAGGTCAAGATGACAACACTATTGGAAGGATTCAAACTTTAAAAATCTTTGAGTATTAGATCCAATGAATTCGAGGGTGATTAAAAATTGATCATTGGTATCATGAATTGATTAACAAAGAGCTAAAATTGTTTCTCAAGTAACAATGCAAATTGGATCTTGAGATCTACACAAGGCATTGAAATGCCTTCTCTCACATTAGCAGATCCAGGGGCAATGAGGCTGACTGGATTGCCAACCAGGCAATCTCCTTGTTGGGTGATTCACTTTGCTTGAAACTAAATCCCTGTTGGGTGATTCGGTTTGTTTGAAACTAAATAAAAGGTAGTCGAAAAGGATGATTGAACTTCCAATTTGGCTAGAGTCTTGAGAACTCATCTACAAGCGATGTACGACAATGGGATGTCGAGATTTTGGAGGCGCTGGACCACTGTGATATATGCAAGCCCATCACTTAATCAAAGCTATCCCATGCACGTCACAGGTATATACAACACTTGACAGTAAAATGTATTCCCCTATTCCTCCATTTTCCCAAGGTCTAAGTAATTAGAGTTATGAAGGCCATTTTCTTGAGGGACAATGGAGTGGCTACAAATAACCAGGTCAAGATGACAACACTGTTGAAAGGATTCAAACCTTTTAAATCTTTGGAATATATGTCAAAGGAATTCGAGTGAATATTAGATCCAACGAATTCGAGTGTGATTAGAAATTGATCATTAATATCATGAATTGATTAACAAAGAGCTAAAAATGTTTTTCAAGTAACAATGCAAATTGGGTCTTGAGATCTAAACGAGACATTGCCTTCCCTAACATTAGGAGATCCAGGAATAATGAGGCTCACTGGATTGCCAACCAGGCAATCTCCTTATTGGGTGACAATGAGGCTGACTGGATTGCCAACCAAGTATCTCCTTGCTGGGTGATTCACTTTGTTTCAAAACAAATGAAAAGCTAGTTGAAAAGGATGGTTGAACTGTCGATTTGGCAGAGTCTTAGAAGTTAGAACCCACCTACATACGATGTACAACAATGATAAATAACAATGGGCTGTGAAGAGTTTTTAGAGGCACTGGACCAATATGATATATGCAAGCCCATAACTTGCTCAAAGCTATCAAATGCACATTATCCAAAGAGTTTTTGAAGGTGCTGGACCACACTGATACATGAAATCCCATCACTTGCTCAAACTATTCCATGCATGTTATCCTCCCTGGGTATACAACACTCGGCAGTAAAATGGATTCCCCTATTCTTCCATCTTCCCAAGGCAGGAAGATGAAAGCCCTATCTTTGCCCATCATAGACATTCAAATGAGTCACCAGAGGCAAAGCACCACTGACACTCCAGGTTCTAATGTTTTGCTTCTCTCCTTTTGCAGTGCCTAGTGTATTGTGGTTTGTTCATTGTAGTCCATGGAACTCAGCCACCTATGGATCTAAAACCTATTATTACTCCAGAAATTATATCTGTTTCTTGAAACGGATGAAATGTACAGCCCAGTTCTGTATACATTTACACAACTCCGATATAAAGAGACTTAGGTCTGATGTAGTAGAAATTTTTTCTTCTGAATAAAACTGTGTGAGAGGTTTTGAAACGTCAACGTTTCAAGTGTTTTTTATGATAATTTTATGAATGCACTGTTGTTTTATTTCCAGTTTTAGTCGACAGAATAATAATAAAAAAAAATCCTTTACATATAATTTCTGCAATAGATATTTTGCTACCTTCTGTTTAGAGATTAACTTTCATAATATCTAGTTGAAAGTTACCATTTTTGTAAGTTTCTATTAACAAGGACACATGTTAAATATTAAAATCAATGGGTTTTATCTAAAAAAATTCAAAAGAACCACACAGCAAAGTCTTTGATTTTATTCAAGCTCAGAGAAGTAAATAGGGGCGTTCAATTGAGCACACAAGAAATACACTATCACCTATTTCATTTATTAAATATACAATACCCATTTATCTATTTTACAATCAAAGAGATAAGATTGCCATGTTGGTGCCTAAATAACGATACATCACACTTCTCCCTGAAACTTGAATGCCACATTGATCCTCCATATACCCTCAATAGGTTTCATTATAGCAAGGAACATGCATAACGTTTTTAATTGGAAAAAACTGTAAAGTCCACCAGAAAATCCTAAATAAGAAAGTCCACCCAAAAAGCTAGATAACTACAACAAAATCAGACTCAGGAAAATCTCCACTTTTCTGTAGCAGCAATCAGAAGATAATAGTAGATGAATATCTTAATAAGACTGATTTACAGAAAATGAATGCAGCTGTGTCATCCAGATTCCAAACTCTTGGAATAATAGTGGAATTATTTACTATATTCATCCACACCCTTTGTCAACACATTCAGAATTTAGAGTAGATATGAATTTAAGTCAAGGATGCCTCAGACAATGAAAACACAGAGCTACACACAAAATAAAAGTATGACAAGGTTGTTATTTTTTTAACAGGAACGGTTGGAGATTTATATTAAAAAAGAGAGCTTGTGCTGAAGCACATTACATTGAGACAAAAAAGTGGTTCTTTGGACTGTGTCCAGAGTGCTATCTGAGAAGATTGTTGCATTCTAATGGAGAGCTTAAAGATGATCCAAAAAGAACTACTAAGCTGCCATGTAAAAATGGCTACATACAAAGACAAAATGAACAAAAATTTACAGACCATCTATAGAAACCTGGCTAGAAATTGTGAGATGCTTCTGCATTTTCCTGGAGATTTGCTTGATTTGCTACTGGCAGTGGAATTCCATCTTCTGAGTTATGCCTTGTTGGAGCCGGCACTGGGTCGGGTGGACCCTGGTTTTGTTCATTACCGGCTTCTGAATGGAAAGTTGAAGGAAGCCTTGAATCGATTGATTCAATTGAGTTTGCAGGTTGCTGAGGACGGCCGAGGGGATTCCCCAAATGTTGACTAAGCACACTGATATGCCTCGTATTTCTATTGACCCCACGAAGAATGATCGCAAGCTCTTGATTGTGTCTACGCTCCTGTAATTGCAGCTGGTTCTGTAAATTTGCGTTGAGACGCCAGAGTTCCTGGTTTTCTGTTTGAAGTTCCTTGAGCTGTGAGTCCATTCTCTCCCCTGAATTTCTGATTACCACTCGCAAATCCCGAATTTAGTCTCGAAGCTCCTCTGTGGTGCAGGATGGACAGGAGCAGGGGGCTCTAGATCTTCTCCACATGATGAAAGGTGGTCGCAGGAGCACAATAGCATGAAGCTCTTTTCTGAAATGCAAATAAGTTTATGAGGGAGGATGGTGCCTAATCCACAGATATGACGAGGAATTGTCATTTGCATGCTTGAGAAGACAGGTGATCTGAGTTACCCACGAACCAGAGAGATCGTCCGTAGAGGAGATAATGAACGATGACGCCATGGCTACGGGAGGAAGTAACAGAGAGTACAGGGGACTTGCGGAACATACGTGCAGAAGGAATGAAGTGAAAGAGGGAGGTGCGTGAGAGAAGAGGGAAGGTACTGTCAAGGAGCCACGAGGGCAAAGGAGGGACCGCGCGTCAAGGGGCATGGAGTGCCAGATGTCTAGAGAGTGAGGGAGGTGGGGCCTGAAGAAGTTGGGGAAGGTGGCAAAGGGAAGGGCCTGAGGTGGAGGGGAAGGGAAGTGAAAGACGGGGTTGCTAAAGTGAGAAGGTTCCAAGAAAGTATGGGGAAAATGCCAAATTTGGAAGTTCTTAAGGGAGCCACTCATGAGATTCATTTTGATTGATGAAGAGTTGGCTTTGTTCCATGTTTTTTGCTGATTTTGCTAAACGATCAATGGCTTGATTTTGGGAGCGAAGAATATGAAAGAATTGGATCTTGCTGAATTGACATTTCAGGGTTTTTATCTGGGAATGAAGACCACTAGGGGTTTGATTTGTTGATTTGTTTAAGTCGAGAAGTTCCTTAATAATTAATTCTGGTCTCCAAGAACGATGAGTTCATGAAGATTTCTCGATTTTGCAATTTGAAGCCCCGTGTAAACTGCTAGGCTTTTTGCTTTATTGTTGGTGGTATTTCCAAGCCCCCAAGAGTAATCTAAGATCTTTTGTCCATCAGAGTCAATGATGACTCCCCCCACACCTGGCGCCCCTGGGTTACCTGCTAAAGCTCCATCGAAGAAAAGAATTGGAGAGGATTGATGTCTTTGCCAATGGAGGAAGTCAAGATCCCGGAATCGTAATTGTCATTTTTGCCTCTTGGTATCTATGCTTGATGACAAGAGTTTTCTTGGGTAGTTTGGACCCATAATGTGAGCAATCCATTCTTCTTAGTTTGGCTCCAAGGAACCTGTCAAATCATACTATATTGATCTGGAAGAGAAGACTTCATAAATTAAGCCACAAATTTTAGCAAAAATGTGTTGCGGGGGGGAGAACTTCTCACGAAAAATTGTCTGATTNATCCATTCTTCTTAGTTTGGCTCCAAGGAACCTGTCAAATCATACTATATTGATCTGGAAGAGAAGACTTCATAAATTAAGCCACAAATTTTAGCAAAAATGTGTTGCGGGGGGGAGAACTTCTCACGAAAAATTGTCTGATTCCTTGCTATCCATATTTCCCAACAGGAAAATTTGGGAATTTGTCTCCAAAGAAGGGAGAAGAGTTTCTTATTTTTGAAGCTGCCAGCATATCTCTGTTTCCAAGAGACGAATAAATCGTTCCAATTCTTGAGAGGAGGGGGAGGAGGGGAGAGAGGGAGGTAGAGAAGATTCCAAATTTGAGAAGAGAAAGGGCAATCCAAGAAAAGGTGAGGGATGGATTCGAAGGCTGCGAGACAGAGGGGGCATCGTGAAGGACCCATAATTCCTCGTTTTTGCAAGTTCTCTGCAGTTAAGATTTTTCCATGAACCATTAACCAACAGAAGATATTAACTTTAGGAAGAGAAGGACCAGACCAAATTTCTTTCCATATTTTGGAGACTAGAGGCCTTGAGCGTAGGATTGTAGGAGAGAGTAACCTGCTTTGACAGAGTAGCTAGAGGAGCCCCAACTGCGGGAGTTAGATTTAAGGGAATTAATGGGTGACCAGCTAGCATATTGAGAAAGAGGGAAGCCAAAGGGCGAAGATGAGCAGTGGTGTCTGGCAGTTTCCAATTTATCCAATCACCATCAGGGGCCCAGGTGCAGAATTCTTTGAGAAGTAGACCTTTGGAGTAGCACCATTCTTTCAAGGGGCGAAGGGAGTCTTGTCTTCCTATTGGTTCAAGATCCAAAATACGATCTAACCAAACATTTATCTAAGATCCATTCCCTGAGGCCTAGGAGAGTTTAGATTTGATGAGATGGGAAGAGTGTTTCAAGAGACGCCAAATTGGGGAGCCASGGAGCTGGGGAGGGGAGACATCCAAGCATTGCAGTCTTGAGGAGTWGAAGTATTTGGCAACAAGAGCAGATTTCCACCATTCAGAAGAGCCAGAGATTAGACACCAAGCAAGTTTTTCCCCTAGAGATGAGTTCATTAGGCTAGGGTCTCTGATAGCTAGGCCTCCTTTGTTGAGAGGTTGGCAAACATGTTTCCAATTGAGAAGATGAAATTTTTTTGTATTAGTTTTCCCACCAGCCCAAAGGAAACTTCGGAGAGCTTTGGATATTTTTTCAAGGGTGCCTTTAGGGGCAAGTAGGCCGGAACACTGAAAGATGGGATAGTGAGGAGAGAACAGACTTGAGGAGCACTGTTTTTCTAGTTGGGTTGAGCCTACGTCCCCCCCAACTTTGGATCCTTGAGAGAATTTTGTCAATGACGTCCTGCCAGGCAATAGAACCATAAGAATTTAGGAAAATATGCATACCTAGATATTTGAAATGGGTCCAAGTAGTGATGACAAGAAATCCGAAGATTCTGGAAATATGATCTTTAATATGCCCCAGAACATTCCATCCATAGAACTTACATTTGGTTGAGTTCAATTTACCTCCAGAAGCAGAGAGGAAGGAGTCTAGAACTTTCTGAAAACGTTTGGCGATGATTGCAGCAGCCGCTCCCAGGAGAAGAGTGTCACCCGCAAATTGAGAATGGTTTAATTCCTTGACCCCTCTCGCAATTAGTAACCCCGGAAACCTGCCTATCCTTCTTTCTTCTTCCAACTTTCGACTGAGAGAGTCGGCTAAAAGGATATAAAGGAAGGGGTAAAGGGGGTAACCTTGTCTAAGACCTCTGCTTGCTTTGAAGAAATGGGAAGGATGGCCATTTATCAGGGAGGTTATCCAAGGAGCCAATGCAGGCCTTGATCCAACTGATAAAAGTTTCGGAGAAACCATAGGCTTTTAGGACTGAGAACAGGAAAGAGTGTTTCACACGATCAAAAGCGTTCGCCATATCCAGTTTGATAACCATACCTGGGTCTTTGCTTTTCATGCTGGAACGAATGGCTTCTTGAACTAGAACTATATTGTCTGTAATCTGTTTATTTTTTAAGAAGCCTTTCTGGTTTTCGGTGATGAGCTTGGAAAGCAAGGGTTTAAAACGATTAGCTATGATTTTTGTGAGGATTTTGTAAGAGGAATTGCAAAGGGAAATTGGGCGAAAGCGGGATAAATTAGAGAGATTTGAATCTTTGGGAATGAGGGCTAAGAAGGTTGAGTTTGTGGCACCTCCCAATTTCTGTTTTTGTAAAGTGTAATTCAACATTTTCTTGAGATCTCGCTTTATGGTGGCCCAAAAAGTACGATAGAATCTGATTGAAAACCCATCAGGCCCAGGGGCTTTGCCTGGATCCATGTCCCACACCGCTTTGACAATTTCTTCTTCAGTTATCCCCTTGACTAACCAGTTGTTGTCATGTTCAGAGATGATATTTGGGATATTGTCGAGCAATGCTTGTTTGTCCTCATTCGATCCTTCATCATTTGGTTGTAGATAAAGAGATTCAAAGTGCTGAGAAGTTGCTTCCTTAACTTGTTCAAAAGTGTCAAGTCGTTGCCCATTGTTTGAAAGGATGGTTGTAACTGTATTTTTTTTCCTCCTATTTTGAGCATGTTTGTAGAAAAATGAACTATTTGAATCCCTTGCTTTTAACCATAAACTTCTTGACTTCAATCTCCAGTGTTCTTCTTCTCTGCGCAAAGAGTGATGAAGTTGTCAATTAGCTTCTTTTTCTTGATGCAGGTGGGTGAAGGAAGATTTCACCCATTCTTTGAGGGATATTTTAACTGCCTTTAGCTTGCTTTCCTAGATATAGTTGGGAGACCCAGAGAAGGGGGAGGACCACGCTTGTTGAATGAGAGGAGGGACAATAGGATTATCAATCCAAAGGGGGTTAAAGAAGAAAGGAAGGGGGGCGAAGTTCTGAGGGTTACGGAAGATCAAGGAGATAGGCTTGTGGTTGCAAGTGGCCGAAGGGAGAATGTGAGAGGATATTTCTAGGGGGGGAGGAGGAAATTGTTGTTGATGAGGAAGTGATCTAGACAGACTGCTATGTGCCTGAGGTCAGAGCGCCTATTGTTCCATGTGTATTTCCCTTTGGAGGGTTTAACATCCTGAAGATCCCAATCCAAGATGAGATTAGTTAGTTTCTCAGAGAAAGGATCTTTGACTTTACTACCTCATTTTTTTCACCTAAGTTAATGTGGGTGTTGAAATCACCTCCAATTATGGAAGAGGAAAGGTCAATAGAATTTTTTAGCGCAGAAAGAGAGTTCCAACAAGAGGATTTATCCGCGTAGGTATTGGGCATATAGACATTGATAACTGAAATACTATTGCCGGAATCTCTATTTTTAAGAACTGTTAGAAGCCAGTGTTGGGTATTTAGAGTTACCTCAAGATTCCAGATTTGCTCGTCCCAGAGAGTGGCAATTCCACTGGAGGCACCCTAAGAGCTTACAGTCGTTCCACCACAAAATTTGAAGACTTTTTTTGTTGTTTCTAAAACAGTTGACTCCTCCATTTTTGTCTCCTGGAGGAGAATTACAGAGGGTTTGGCGAGGACTTTGAGATCTTTTAGGGCTTCAACTTTGGATTTATTGCCAAAGCCCCTACAATTCCAGGAGAGGAAATTCATTGACGAGGGGTGGAGGAGGCCCGACTGCCGTGAACCGAGAGATCAGGACCTTTATTTCCTCCTTTGCGACTTGAGGTGTTCATTGAGCTTTCTATGGATTGTTGCTTGCCTTGGGCCTTCTCTTTTGACGCCACTTCTTCTCTGACTTCTTTGTTAGATCTGCGTCTAGATTTTATAGATTTTTCTAGATGGAGTTCCCCTCCATTCATTTCTTGATTTGATTGTAATTTTGATGGAGATGCTCCAAGTTTTTGCAGGTCCTCTTCTTGAACAACTTCGTGGAAGCTTTCCTCTTCGCCTGATTCTTCAGATATTCTTTCTAGAGCTGAAGAGGAAGAATGTGCCAAAGGTTCCAGTACTGGACCGCGAGGAGGGGCTTGCTTTGAAGATGGTTCACCCAGAATTTCAAAGGAGTTTCGAGAGGGAGAGGGGGGGGATGAGGGTGGGGGGATTGGGGACGAACTTCTTAGGAAGGAGTTTTTCAGATAATGAAGGAATTTGGCGAGAGGATCCCGCTTTAAGGGCAAACCCTAATGACCTAGGGGCGGAAACTACCCCTTTACTAGTATTATCTTTCTTCCTGACCTGTTGCCATCCTTCTTCTTGTTGTGAGGCGTCTGTTTGTTGTGCTTGTTTATTATTTGGGCATTTTCTGGCAAAATGGTCGTATTCATGGCGGCTCTTGCATTTAAACGGGAGTTGTTCATAGTCCAACTTCTGGATGTAGGTCCAATCGTCCAGCTTTAGTTTTATTGCTTCTGGGAGTCCTTTTTCCATATCTACCTCCACACAAATCCTAGCACAGGAGTACATACTGGACTTGGGTTCAACTCTATCTATGAATTTTCCCAAGGTATCTCCAATACTTTTTAAAACTTCATCCCTCCAACAATGAAATGGTAAATGCAGGAGCCACAGCCAAACTGGAACGACTGAGGGAATGTCGTTTTCTGAGTCAAAATATGGGGTCCATTTGTTTAGATATAAACCTCTGGGACCGAAGAAATAAGGGTCGTTCCTAAAAATGAGATCTCTATCCTCTTTATGCTCAAAGTAAAAAATATAGAAGCCCTTACCATAGAAAAAATGATCCATGCGTCCATGTATCACAGGATGCCA
>SNQJ01S0002762.1:268856-301028 GCA_010110895.2 Picea sitchensis | reverse complement strand
ATGTCATCTCCCTCACTCAGTGGTTGTTTGTATTATGTTATTTTTATTGATGATTACTCAAGAAAATGTTGGATATATTTCCTTAAAGCTAAAAGTGACACATTTGATAAATTCAAAGAGTATAAAGCCTTTATTGAAAAACAGACACGGAAACACATCAGAACCCTTAGAACAAACAATGGAGGAGAGTTTGAATCTCTCCATTTTGAGGATTTCTGCAAGTCAGCAGGAATCAAGAGACAATTGACCGTGCCATATAACCTCAACAAATGGAGTTGCTGAGAGGAAAAACAAGACAGTTTGTGAGGCAGCGAAAGCAATGATGTTTGAGAGGAAAAACAAGAGAGTTTGTGAGGCAGCGAAAGCAATGATGTTTGTCCAGGATCTGCCAAATTCTTTATGGGCAGAAGTTACCTCCATTGCCGTGTATATTCAGAACAGGTGTCCACATGCTATCTTGAAGGACAAGACTCCTGAAGAGGTCTTCTCAGGGATCAAACCTGAAGTAGGGCATCTAAGGACATTTGGGTGTCCAGTGTATATTCATGTCCCTAAGGAAAATAGGACAAAGATGGAACCCTCAGGCAAGAAAGGGGTTTTTGTGGGGTACAGTGAGAACTCGAGGGCTTATAGGATTTATGTACCAGGTCAGAGGCATATAGAGGTAAGCAGAGATGTGACTTTCCATGAGGAAGCCACATTCAAGAAATCCAGAGAGCTTCAGCAGGAATCAGAAGCAGTTCAGCCAACTTCACCCTCTTCTGAAACTAAAGAGTCAGATGATCAGAGGGAGGAACCTCATGAAGGGCCAAGTAATGAGCCTCTAGAACCTGCTCAAGAGTTAGAAAGAAATCTTGAAGAACCTCGAGCCAAAAGGAAGTCAGGGTGGCTTAAAGAAACAGTGCAGGAAGCAGAAAGGATAGCTGCTCCCAAAGGAACTTTTAGGGAAAGTAAGAGGCCTCACATGTTTGGAGGCTATGTTGCACTGACGGGCAACATCAGTGATGCTGAACCTTCTTCATTTGAAGAAGCAGATAAATTACAAGTATGGAAGGATGCCATGCTTGAGGAATACAGGTCTATTCTAAAGAACAATGTCTGGGACATTGTGCTGAGGCCAAAGGACAAATCAGTGGTCTCTTCCAAATGGATCTATAAGATCAAACATGTAGCTGATGGAAGTGTGGAAAAGTTCAAAGCAAGATTTGTAGCCAGAGGCTTCACTCAGAAGGAAGGAATCGACTACGAAGAGACTTTTGCCCCTGTAGCCAAGTATACCTCCATTCGAACTATTATTGCTTTAACTTCTGTTCTTGGTTGGAAGCTACATTAGATGGATGTAAAAACAACATTTTTGAATGGAAAGATTGAACATGAGGTCTTTGTGGAACAACCAAATGGTTTTTTACTGCATAACAAAGGCACTCATGTATGCAAGCTAAGGAAGGCCTTGTATGGTCTTAAGTAGGCTCCCAAAACTTGGTATGACAGGATTGATGGCTTTCTTAAAAGCCTAGGCTTTCAGAAAAGTGATGCTGATGCAAATCTGTACTTCAAGGTAAGAGGTAACCAACCTGTTATACTAATCGTGTATGTTGATGATCTCTTTCTAACAGGAGATGAAGGGCTAATAGCCTGGTGTAAGAGGGAGCTAATCTCAGAATTCGAGATGAAAGACTTAGGCTTGATGCATTACTTCCTAGGATAGGAAGTGTGGCAAAGACAGGGCGAGATATTTCTGGCACAAGGAAAATACACAGTGGATGTATTAAAGAGGTTTGGTATGATGGATTGCAAATCCATGTCTACTCCGATGGTTACCAACCTGAGGAAGCTGCATGATTCTGATACAGGTTCAGATTTGGTTGATCCCACCATGTATAGGCAGCTGATTGGATCATTAATGTACATGATCCACACTAGGCCAGATATATGCTATGCAACGATTGTAATGAGTCAGTTCATGACTGAACCGAGGTAGAGACACTGGGTGGCAGCAAAGCACATCTTGAGATATCTCAGAGGGGCCATTACTTATGGTCTGAGATATACATCCAATTGTGGTTTATTTCTGCATGGGTATGCAGATGCTGGCTGGGAAGGAAGCCTAGTGGATCGGAAGAGTACTTCCGGATACTACTTCAGTTTAGGATCCGCTATGATCTCTTGGTTAAGCAGGAAACAGGGGTCCATTGCACAGAGTACAATAGAGGCTGAGTACATTGCAGCAAGTGATGCTAGCAAGGAAGCAGTATGGCTCAGAAAATTGGTTTCTGGGTTGTTTGGTGACAAGCTCGAGATGACGGTGGTTCACTGTGATAATCAAAGTTGCATAAAACTGACAGAGAACCCGGTATTTCACGACAGGTCAAAACATATTGACATGAAGTACCACTACATCTAAGACTTGGTCCAGAGAAAAACTGTAAAGTTACTGTACATAGCCATGAGCGAGCAGGTAGCTGATATCCTGACCAAGCCTCTGACCTTAAGACAGTTTGTGCAGCTGAGAGGAAAGCTTGGTGTGGCTGAGAATGACTCCCTCACTAAGAGGGAGTGTTAAATTTGGCAGCATCGGCAGTCATTCTCCAATGAGAGGCCATATGGGCCACCCTGAGGCTAGCTAGGGAGATTTGGAGAATCAACCAGTCTTGTGAGGTATTGACAAAAGCCAGGGGGAACATACAACCTCTGTGAGTCAAACCAAGGCATCTAGCAAAAGTTAGGTTGAATATAAAATTCCTATGAGCTAGAAATAAACGATATTTCTAATATTGCAAATGATATAAATGTATTGATCTAGTGCGTTGGCATGTGTAACATTATCCACCATGAAGAGAAATTTGAATTGCCTTGTAAAGAGTCGAGTTGTAACTGAAGTCTCAAGTCTAGTTCTATTTTTGAACTAAAGTGTAATGCTAAGTTGTAACTGAAGTCTCAAGTCTAGTTCTATTTTCGAACTAAAGTGTAATGTTGAGTTGTAACTGAAGTCTCAAATCTAGTTCTATTTTTGAACTAAAGTGTAATGTTGAGTTAAGTCAAGCATGCTTTCACACTTCTATTTCGAGCCCTCTCCACTTCTCCTCCATTCCTTTATAAGCAGAGGTCGATCCCCTCTCCTCTACATAGTTTATATGCAGGTTAAGGGTGAAGCATATAGAGGCAACAAACAGTGCTGTGTAGGACAACATACAGAGGCAACACATCAGTGTTGTATATCAACATATAGAGTTGCATATAGAGGTGCATATAGAGGGAGCAAATTGTTGATATTATGGTAGCTGCGGGAGGTATTTACCTCCACGTGTAAACCTGACAAGGATAGAATACTCCGGGAAGCAAGAAGAAACCCTAATGAGTTGGCTAATAACCCTAGAAGACTTGTCGGCTCAAGAAGATAATNTTGATCTAGTGCGTTGGCACGTGTAACATTATCCACCATGAAGAGAAATTCGAATTGCCTTGTCAAGAGTCGAGTTGTAGAAGTCAAAGTTGCATGTCTAAGTCAAAGACATTGTTGTCAAGTTGTCGCATGTTGCATGCATGACATGCACTGCATGCATGTCTAGTTGCATGTTGCATGCATGACATGCATTGCTTGCATGCATGACATGTGCATGCTAAGTTAGTACGCATGCATGCCAAGCCAAGGGTGAGTTGTAACTGAAGTCTCAAGTCTAGTTCTATTTTCAAACTAAAGTGTGAAGCCGAGTTATGTTAAAGCATGCAAACAAGTTCCTAACTCGAGCCATCTACTTCTCCTCTTCACTCCTTTATAAGCAAAGGTTGACCCCTCTCTTCAATACAATGGTTATGCAGGGTAAGGTTGAATGTAGAGACAACATATAGAGGCGCATATCAGCTGTAGAGGCAGCATATAAAGGCGCATAACAGTGTTGTAATATTAGCATGTAGAGACAGCATATAGAGGCACATATCAGCTATAGAGGCAGCATATAAAGGTGCATAACAATGCTATAATATCAGCATGTAGAGACAGCATATAGAGGCGCATATCAGCTATAGAGGCAGCATATAAAAGGCGCATAACAGTGCTGTAATAACAGCATATAGAGGCAGCATAAAAGGCACATAACAGTGCTGTAATAACAACATATAGAGGCAGCATAAAAGGTGCATAACTGTTCTGTAATAACAGCATATAAAGGCAGCATAAAAGGCGCATAACAGTGTTGTAGAGGCAGCATATCAGAGGCGCACCTCAGTGATTTAGAGACAACATATCAGAGGTGCATATCAGTCAATTAGAGGCAGCTTCAACAACCCATATCAGAGCTGATATATCTCAGTCTTTGAAAGCAACTCGTTTACGTCTGTATCAACAAGGTCTCTTAGTTCTCTGTCAGGTCAGAGTCAACTTGGCAAGCTCTTTAAGAGCAAAATTTTCACGGTGGATATTTGTAAGTGATCTTACATTATTAATGCAATAAAGGAATATCGTTTGCTGGGGTTTTTCTCCCTGTACAGGGTTTCCCCAGGGTATATGTGTTGTTGATGTGCATGCTTATGTATCTACATGATTATTGCTATTCAATTATGATTCTATATTGTTGAAATGTATTAAGCTGGAATCAAAGTGTTGAAGACTTCAAAGAAATAATCCGCTTAAGAAATCAAGCTCAAAATTTAACAAGGGCAACCAAGCAAGCATAATGATCCAGATCAAGCGCAAGGCCATAGTTCATTGTCATGCACTCAAAGTATTGCCAGCCCTTGTCTACTAGCCTTGCATGAGAGCAGGCTGTCAAAATACCAGTGAAGATGATATGATCTGCCTTTATGCCTGTATGTTGCATTTGGGAAAAAAGTGCAATAGCATCCTTGCCTTTTCTATGAATTTCATATCCCAAAATCATTGCATTCCATGAAACATTTTGAGTTGACGTCTTGTCAAACACTTATCAACCATGCATATATGCCCACATTTGGCATACATGTCTACATGCCCCCTTCCCACAAAAACTTTAGAGTAAAATCCGCTTTTATTATATAACTGTGGATCTGCTTACCATGTTCAAGGAACCATAATAGTTATTAGTAAGATATGCTCTATGACTAAGTCGTGAACCTTAGCGATACATTTGCATAAAGTTAGATTCATGAGAAAAACAATGATAATCAGTATATCAGTAGTATGGATATGTTACAGCCTTGCTCCTTTGGGTTCCAGCATAAACTATCTTCTTTTTTATTTGGTGAGTCGGTGTTTTTTTCAAGGGCTTTCGTGAGGATCTTCTGATCTTCTTCGCTAAAGTGGATTGGGCATTCATCCAAATGTTTCCATGCATAATTACTTGGAGCGTTCGGGTAATCAGCAATATAAACCCATACGACACTTTGGATGCATATATTATCACCTCCCCAAAAGGGGAAATGATGCAGTCTCTCAGCTGCAAGCGAACTCAGAACTCTACTACAGAGTCAGTGCAGAGATGAACAAACATATTATAAATTAATTAAAAAAAGAGACATTCATATAAAAACAAGCTTTCCATAGTCAGGGAAAAGAAGCCTCTTTATTGATTTAGCAAGAAATATTACTAACTAAAACATATCTGAAACCCCCCCTGGTTCGGGAACACAGTCCCAGTTTATTCCCTACCTAGAATCCAGAACTCAGAAAATATCGACCTACTACAACATTACAATCTCAAGAAAACACAGGTCCAATTACACGGAAATAACTCTTGGCATGCAGGCCGCATGATTGGTTTTCAGCCCTTTTGCATTGCCCCCTTGCATGCACATCGCCTCCCTCCTCATCTACAAGCTCCTCCCCCAGTTTTGTAACACCCAAACTACATTGTAATCTCCGTCAGATTGATCGCCAGAATCTGTTTTTAATTATCAGAGATAGAATGACTAACACCAATCCCTAAAATTGCAGAACAGAGTGGTCCGGAAATGACAGACAGATACGGAATGTGAAGGATGCTCAAGACTGACATGTTTTGGGATGCGTGGATACTCCGCATCATACTCCCCTCATTTTCAGAAATCTGAACTTCCAGGTTCAAAGGTATTGCACTCTAGTTTCCTCAGTTTTTTCCACCTATCGAACCATGACTCACTCTCGAGAGTATTCCATTCATGCACTCCAAACTTCCATATCCAATTTTTCACTCTCTCCCTAGATTATTCATATCCATCAGTGAATCTTGAATTATTCCAATCTGCTTGGGATAATCTGTCAAGTACCTGAAGTTCCAAGACATTTGCCTCTACAATCTTCGCCTCCAAAATTATGTTTTTACGTTGACAACCAAACTCTTCTGTATGAAGTCAAATTTCACCATACATAGGCAAAGTTTCGCCTTAGTGTCCATGGCAATCTTCCCCACCATGGTCCCTCATTCAGCCATGTTGCGAATGACATCTACATCTTCTATATCCAAGAGATAGATCACATTCCCCACTTTTCCTAGGTCTTTGTTTTCTGCGACTTGCAAATCAGCTTTATCTTCAGCTGTTTGATCTTCTGTAATCTCCACCTCTGAGGGGTCTTTAGCTAGAAGCTTCTTGTCTTGTCTAGTGCTCTTCACCAAGGTTTCCACAACCTTTCTTGGGAAGCACTTAGTAGCATCATTTTTCTCCTCACATTTACATACACACATGTAAGTCTCTACATGCTTAATCCTCTTATCCTCTTGCATTTTTTGATCAACACACACATTCTCGGGTTTTATGCACTCTTGCTCAAGCGTTTCCCCTTCTTTGTAGCAAAACACTTCCACAGTTAAGACCCACTATGAAATCTCCCTATTTTCAATTCTTTGATTTTCTTCTTTCTCCAATGCCCTTATTCTTCTTTTGATGGCTCGGATCTCTGCTTTTCTTTGTTGTCTTTCTTCATGCTGTTTGATTAGTTGCCTAATCACTTGTATTTCTTCCTTGGTCCACTCTTCCTCTTCTTGGCTCAACCGCTTTACCTTTTCCATTTTTAACCTGCTGCAATTTAACCAATCTCTCTTTGGCTTTTCGACAACTCACTCTCTTAAAGTTGTTCACAATATGGCTTTCCATAGCCAATGCATTACTCACAGCTAACCATAATGCAACTGTGCAATCTAGTGCTCCTCCAAGCACACTTAGTTCTTCTCTTGAACTAACTCAGTGGTGAAATTGACGAGGATACCTTAGGCTACCATAGGTACAGATCTGGACTGAAGGAATCTATAGGTACAGACCTGCACAGATCATTGCTCTGATACCAAACTGATGCGGTCACTCAGCTGTAGGTGAACTCAGAACTCTGCTACAGCGTCAGGGAAGAGATGAAGAAATAGATTATAAGTTAACTGAAAAAGGTGATATTTATATAAAAACAAGTTTTCCATACTCAGGAAAAAGAAGCCCCTTTATTGATTTAGCAAGACATTACTAAACTAAAACATATCTGAAGCCCCCCTCGGTTCAGGAACGCAGTCCCAGTATATTCCCTAACCAAAAACTACAATATTACACAATTTCGACCAACTACAACATTACAATCTCATGACGACACGGGTCCAATTACATAGAGATAACTCTTGGCACGCAGGCCACATGATTGGTTTTCAGCCCATTTGGATTGCTCCCTGGCATGCACAGAGCCTCCCTCCTCATCTGCAAGCTCCTCCCCCAGTTTTGTAACACCCAGACTACATTGTAATATCCATCAGATTGATCGCCAGAATCTGTTATTAATTAGCAGAGATAGAGCGACTAACAATTATCCCTAACATCGCGGAACAGAGTGGCCTGGAAATGACAGACGGATACGGATGCTCGAGACTGCCACGTTTTGGGATGCGTGGATTCTGCATCAGGAAAGAGATCTCATCTGAATATTAATGTCGCATTTTAGTGGATTAGCCACTGTAATTTTCAATTTCTTTGTTTTTAGTAATTAATTAAGTATTTTTAATATCTTGTTCGTTATTTTTTTGGCTTGTAACTCATTAAATACTTTTAATCCTGCGCATTTTGGGTGAGCTCTTCACCCATCATCAGGGATGCACAATAATACTGATTAAAATTATTGCAGTGAACAAAAAAGAAGCCTCTGTGCTGATGACAATATGAAAAATGGGGGCAATCTACATTTCAATAATTTTTTTGGGTGAAAACCTGAATCTGTCCTCTATTTGTTGTTAATTCCACATGTGATTGCACATTGTGCATGCGGAGTACAGTGCTCAGTGCCCGTGATCCAATTTTCCACCGATACACTGCAATCCCTTCGTGCTCTTTGCCACTGGTAGATCTATACCCGCTACTAGATTTTGATTAAATGGGCTAAAAATGGATTGTTTCGAGTAGAGATGCTTCCCTTTTCTTTCATATTTTCTTTTTGTAGAATTTAAATTTTCCAGTGGAAGATCCTATTATAGGAATTAATATTCATATTTTGGTCCCTCGGAAGCCATCATCTACTGTCCTTGAACCTTTTTCTCACGAGGCAGGACACAGAGTCCAGAATTCCCGGTGGTCAGGTTTACCCTGTTGGTCCCGAAGCAGCTCCTGGACGCTAGCAAGCTTCAGAACAATAGAAATAACAAGCAAGATTCAAAACAATAAAGAAAACCTCAAAACTGGATCTCTGAGCCTCATCTTTCAACGAAGTAAGCTGTAAAGTGATTTAAATCGCAGATGAAATTTAAATCCGATATTCGGCCTCCCATTAAATGAAAGATGTGGACTACGTTCAAGTCCATGCTGAATCTTCCATTGGATTTTTTTCGTTAGATCTGTTCTCAACAAAGAAACTTTAATCCTTCGAAGTATCCAATTTAATTTGTAGCATCTTAAAATATATATATATATATATATATTTTGTTTCTTCACATTTTTTCTCTAACTATTCTTTTTACATAAACCCAACCCGTTTTTGGGAAATGATCATAGTTTACATAATTTGTCATTCCCTTTGTAAGCCTTTACCCTTTGACATTATCTCTTTGCCATACTAATCAACCACAACAATATCGGTTTTGTCCTCTTTCTACTACGATGACTAACTATATCTTTATTACAATGGCTTATTTGTTTATATTTGATGACATTGTAATTCTGTTTTGTATGATTATAATGATGGTTATGGATATTCTGTGATAGTTGAATATTGGGAGTGTGTGTTTTTAATTATTTACTATTATGTGAATTTTATATTCAAATTCACAAAATCCACATAATATTTTAACATTGTACATTTTAATGATCTTTATTTTTATTATGATAGATAATTGTTAGTTATAATATTTTAACATTGTACATTTTAATGATCTCTATTATGATAGATAATTGTTAATTATTGTGGTTGGAAATTGTTTTGTTTTTGAATTTTCCATTATGAATTTCAAATTTTATTTTATTTTAGTTATTAATACATATTTTGCTTTTCCCAATATAAATACATAAACATATCATTAGATGAAGTATATTTTACTTTTCTCAATGCAATATACATAAATAAACACATTTGAATATCTCTTTGTATATTTAATCATGAATATAATATAAAATAGTTATAATAAATTATATGTATTAATTTTCTTATTTTTATTGGTAAGAAACATTACCATACAAATCAATTATATATATAGTTGTTCTTTTCACCGTCTGGCCAAACTTTTTTTGCCATTGGTAAAAAACACTATCATACAAATCAATTATATATATAGTTTCTCTTTTCACAGTTTGGCCAAATTTTTTTGCCGTTGCATCATTTTACAGTTTGGGAAAATTTTTTCCTTTGTGAAAGGCCTCTGTTTTTTCTGTATCGCATTGACAAAATCTTTGTTGGTGCAATGTGTCACACCCGGAGATTTTATCTTTGCGATATATCACACATTCGATCTTCTTCAGTTCTTTGATAGGGTTATCCCTCCTACTGTGTTGCATCATCAAAATGTTTGTTCATGTGACAAGGACCTTGTTGTTTCCTTACCTTTATTGCACTCTATGAAGACTCCCATCCTTGCGATGTATCACAAGAATGATTTCTTTCTTGCGATATGTTAGAAGTTTTCTTCCCTTGTCACACTTTGCGGGAAATCTTCCCTTCTCCCCATCTATCCTTGTCTTTTTGCATTGAAAAAAATTTGTTTTATGAGACACATCACGATAAGTTTTCTAACTCGCGACACACCTCTCCCCTCCTTGTCACATCTTGTGAAGATTTTGTTCCCCATGGTGTATCATAGAAAATTATCTTTCTTGCGATATGTCACATACCCAAAAGTTTTCTTTCGATGTGACAATTCTCCATGCTCTCTTGCCTTCTTCCTTCACCTTCGCTTCTAGCCTTGTTTTGCGTGCCCAAAAAAGTTTTGTCTTTGCGACATATCCCAATATTTTAAACTTCTTGCAATGTATCGTGCCTTTGGAAAACTTTTTTTGACGTGCCAAAGCTCGTCTCCCTTATTGCATCGTGTGAAGATTTCTTTTCTTGCAACATATCGCATGAAGTTTATCTTCATATGATACACTACATTGCACAAAGCTAAAATTCATGTGATAAGCCAACTTCCTCAAAAAAGACTAAGTCCCGAACCTTTCCAAGCTTCCATGTATCACACGAAAAAAATTCTTCATACAATATGAGTTGTATTGCATGAAGATTGTTTTCATGTGATACACCATGTATCACATGAAAATAATTTTCATGTGATACACAAGACTTTTCCAAGTTTCCTTTAGAAAAACAAGAGTTATTGTTTCTCCTTTAGAAAAACACCTCTTAAAGGCTCCCCTTGAATTCTTACAAGTCATCAAGAGGGATCTAAAGCCTTAATTTTACACTTATTCAATTATAAAAAGGAGGGCTAGGCTCATATTGAGAATTTTCTTTTAAGAAGGATGAGTAGGCATCCAAGGATTTTAGCCTCAACAAAAGTGTGTTTGCATCCTTTTGAGACAGGTCCAAGGATTTTAGCCTCAACAAAAGTGTGTTTGCATCCTTTTGAGACAGGTCTAGGATGCCAAGGATCTCAAACCCCAAGATCTTTATCTCAATCCCTTTCATTTTATTAATAACTTTACTCCGATTTTGAGATCTTTTAAGTTACCTTGTACCAAAATATTGGTAAGCCTCATATATACATACAATTCAGAAACAAAGAGGGTCACAAAGTAGGCACACAACTTTCATAAAATATGTCATGACAAAGGATTGCTCATGCCATTTCATCACAAGGCCCTTCCCGAGATAAAATCTCATTCTACAACAATGACAAGAATTGTACTCATACCATAGTCACAGTGCCTTACTAGTAATCAACAAGCTATAGGCTTTTAACAACATATGATTGCCTTACTCCATCACATCAAAACTATCATTTGTAAGGATATTATCCCACCTGAGATGAACTAATGAGAGGCATACACCATAAACTCAATTTAAGTTCATCAGGAAACAAACAAAGATTTAATCTTAATTAAGCATGCAAAAGTTCCTTTCCATATAATTTGTTTTAGCCAATTATCTTTCACAACCAAATGCAATTCTAATTCATAGAACACCATAAACCAAGTTGTAAGTAACTTTTTTAGCATTGTAATAACACTTATTTGAAATAGAAGTTGCCTAGTAAACTGGTTGGGGGTGAGCACTTTTCCCACCCATCCATAGGCTCATTCACTCCTAAATAGCTTTCTCAAGGTCTCTTAGCCTGCATTGGTAAGCCTCATATATACATACAATTCAGAAACAAAGAGGGTCACAAAGTAGGCACACAACTTTCATAAAATATGTCATGACAAAGGATTGCTCATGCCATTTCATCACAAGGCCCTTCCTAAGATAAAATCTCATTCTACAACAATGACAAGAATTGTACTCATACCATAGTCACAGTGCCTTACTAGTAATCAACAAGCTATAGGCTTTTAACAACATATGATTGCCTTACTCCATCACATCAAAACTATCATTGTAAGGATATCCTGACTGAGATGAACTATATGAGAGGCATACACCATAAACTCAATTTAAGTTCATCAGGAAACAAACAAAGATTTAATCTTAATTAAGCATGCAAAAGTTCCTTTCCATATAATTTGTTTTAGCCAATTATCTTTCACAACCAAATGCAATTCTAATTCATAGAACACCATAAACCAAGTTGTAAGTAATTTTTTAGCATTGTAATAATACTCTATTTTGAATTTCAGAAGTTGCCTGAGAATCAGTTAAAGTGAGAATTCTTTTCCACCCATCCATATAGGTTCATCTCGTGATCAAGCTTTCTACACAACTTCCCATCCCTAGCCGGACCATGATACTACCTTACAGGAATTTCTTGGGAAAACTTTCACAAATAAGGCAATTTAAGTAAACTGTATGAGTAAATTCACATGTGGTAGAAGTTCCTAGTTGGTCTCAAGACCCACAACTCTAGATTCCTCTCTGTTGGCTTAACACAACATGAGGAGATTCTCATTGTTGTGCATATAGTCCCTTTACACCCCTCCATGCAATGTTTGATTATGCACCAATATACTAATTTTTTGGTTCTTAAGTCCCAGCATAACCAAGCACCTCCTACATGAATCCTAGGGTCTAAAATCACTGTGGAAAATTTGATTTTTCCTTAGTTTCCCTACTCACGACCACTTAGCTCAAAACCCAATTCCTCTATATTCTACTCTACATGCAAAAGTTTGTCCTGATTACCCATTATTATGTGGGCCCCACTAGATTGTTTTGTCTCTCTTCCTAAGGAAGCTGGTTATCTACTTAACTGAGGTGGGTACTCTTGTCTCTTCCTAGCAATTTTTGCTGAGGGATACTTCTCAACCACCACCCCATGCATTTTTTGGTTGAGAGACTTCTCAACCACCAACCCATGATTCCATAATTGTGGGAAGGAGACATTTCAATCAACTAGGTTTTTCTCAATAAATGATTTGGGTTGAAGGGAAAAAATGAGTGAAACATTTTTCAAATTCAAATCTCAACAAAGTAGTCTTGGCAAGGGTGGCTTGAAATTATTTACAAGGTGAACCCCAAGACCCCCTCACCATTCCCTGCTCGCGATATCATGCTCCTTGCATGTGCTCGTGTCTTAGTAAGTCAGCTTTTGCATTTTCATTAATTAGAAATAAGATGCATATACTGTTGAATTTTTAATGCTTAGCTCAAGCACATGTAGTTTATTTCCAATTTAGCATGAACTTGAACCATAAACACACAATAATATAACAGTCACACAACCAAGATCACAAGAAGAATAACCATGCACAAGACACCATAACCCTCGAAACCTCTCAATCAAGGGAAACACCCAACAACTTTTGCTATATTACAGTGAGAAGATCCTCCACAATTGAAACCTTAGGAGCACAAGTGGTGCTTTATGACTGAAAGCTAGTTTTAAGAGAAGTGTAATGCATTCTCAAATTTCAGAGACCATGTGTTGAGTGAATGAGATATGACATCCAATGGGGATCTAACTCATTTATACATGACCTAGCACATAAAAATGGATGTGCTCATTGGCAGAATAGGGACTTAGCACTCACAATATAATTAATCTTTTACACATAATTAATTATCTTTACATAGTAGAACGAACTTGTACCCTTTACAATACAAATTAGGTTTACAAAAAATGTTACTCTTTAGACAATATACCAAGGATCTCACACATCCACTAATTCTCAGCTTAATTAGGAGACACATCCACTCCATGCTTAGCCATTGACTACCTCAATAGATCAACTCACACCAAGTCCAGGAGTACTATTCTGAGAGCCATCTCAAGTCGGACTACCAAGTCCATAGGAGTCCTGACAAGAGACTATAATGGGTATTCTCAACTTAGTCCAGAGGAGCATGGAAAGATACCACACACGGCTATCCAAATTTTAGTCCAGAGGAGAATGACTGAGAATGTCTCATGAAGTTGCAATCAACACTCTCTTAGCTAGTAGGCCTCCACTGTGCCAAGTCTCTCATAAGTATTCTTGAACTTTGTCCCTCGTGGGTAATGCCTATAGTTTACATAACTTACACTGTGGTGTAGAAAGGTACTACACATGTACTTCTTTCCTTTTAAAATTAGAGTACTTCCATGTAATGGTATTCAATCATCACATCCTAACAAATTCTTCTAATTTCTCCACTGTATTTTCCTTGACTCAGGAAAATCTCATCACCCTTTCCCACACTTCTAGTCCCAAGAATACATCATACCAAGGTCCTTTATCTCGAATTCAGAAACGAATGCATGCTTGCATTCAACACACAAGCTTTCAACCGTGAGGAATAAGCCAACATATAGAATGTACCAAAATCATGCACTCGTAACCAATAATGTGGTAGTATAGGTTTGAACTTAACACCTTGTTGAAGCCCAAACTCAAAGTATCCATCAATATTCTCATATACCACGCATTTAGGTGTGCCTCATTAGGTCCATATAAGGATTTCTTCAATCTGCAGCATACATGAGACTTCTTCATGTATCACGAATACATATGGTTGTTCGATGTAAACTTCTTCATCACTCTCACCATTGTATGAATGTTGTCATCACATCCATTTGATGTAGTCTCCAACCTGTTGGATGTGAAGGGAAATAATCGACGACAGCGTATCGGGAAATTGGATAAAATGTCTCCTCATATTCTACTCCATCTCTCTGAGAGAATCCTCTAGCCACAAATCTTGCTTTGTTCTTCTCAACACTTCCATCGGGAGCTGCATGTTTGATCTTATAGATCCACTTTGAAGTCACTTTATACGTGACTTCCGTTTCGATCTTGGAACTATATCCCACACATCATTTTTCATGATGTAATTGTACTCTTTCTGGTCAGCAGTATCTGCTAAACTCCTCGCTTTGACCCACGCTTCTTCAAGGACAAGAAGGCTCAGTATCAACAATGTGGCTCATAGCTACAACATAAAACATATATCTCTAAGGTCTCTTTCTATCTCTGAAGGTACTACTCCCAGGAGCCGATGTCCCTCTTCTCCCTCAGAGGAGTCTATCGAGCTCCATGTCCCTTTGCCTACTGCAATGTCTCTGGAACATCAACTGGAGCTACAAAATCAACTGGATCAATTGTCTCCTTGGAATCACTGAAGTGGAGAAGGTATTGTCTCTTCTTCTTCTCAAATAGTTTGACTTCCTTTGAAGTCAGAAGGATAAACATTTGTCCCGGAGGAAATTGTGTCATCATCCTTTTCATGTGTTGCTATCCTAGAGACAACCCATGTCTTCTCAGGTCCTCTAACTATTCTACAGTATTTTTACTAAGCAAGGAACTTGCTCTCCAGATTAGGGATAATACAACTAAGATGGCTCTCCTCAGAGTTTATAATCTGCCAAAAATGGCCTCCTGTGAGCTTATACAACTACCAAAATGGCCTCCTCAGATTGTAGGGATACAACTAACCAAAAATTGGACTCGCATAAGGATCAAGTGGCCCTTCAATAATAAATAAGAAAATTCTCATTCTCCCGTGCTATGATAATAACCAAGATGACCTCTTGTAGGAATAACAACCAAAATGGTCTCCTGTATTAGGATACAACCAACTAAGAGAATTTGGACTCCCGTACCAGGGAAAATGATCTAAGTCATGAGGGCTTCCATACTAGGGATAATACCATTCTTTATCAAAATGCAAGCAACTACATGATAATGATGAAATCAAATAAGGAATGTAGTGCAAAACTTACCCTAATCTACAATCATGCTCAATCTTTCTTTTGGTCCTCTTGAGAAAGATCACCGGGATATAGAGAAGAACTCCTCACGCTCTGCTTGCATTTCTTGACTCTCTTTTGAGGTGTATAATGTTGCTTTCCTTTCTTCCACAAAGCACAATGATTCATATTGACAAGGGCCTGAAACCTTGCACATCACTAGTTGCAATTCTAGTCTCCTTGATGTCCACTAGAGCTTGAATAAGGTGCACTTATAGCCCACACTCAAAAGTCACATCAAGGGTCATTCTTGAGACAAGTTTCATAAATTTACCTCAAAACTAAAATTTCTTCAAACTCAAATTTAGATATGCTTTATAGCCTGAAACTTGTGCTCAAGATGAATCTCAAGTTTGGCCTAGTTGCTCCTTAATCTTTGCTTGGGTCCAAACTTCGTCTTCAAACTTCACTTGAAAACCCCCATGACAGACCTATGATATGCTTTAGGACAGACCTCAAAACCATTTCAGAAATGAACCATGCAGTTCTGAAAACTTCTGAAAAATAGCCCCAGACAGACCTCAGATATGCATTAAAAATGCCTTCATATATACTGCAGACTTGTACCAAATATGGACCGCATATAGACCTTAAAACTTGCGTCCTTAACCTTGCTTGGTAGACTTCAGAAAATTTGTTGTAGATGCTTCAGATCAGACTTTAGAATTTGTCTCAGGACTGCCACATAACATGCCTCTAACTCGACCTTCCTCCCTCAGAAATTCACCACCGAGACTGCCCCAAAAACACCACAGGACTGCCTCAAATTTATTGTTGTCATAGCCTCATATCTGCCACAAACAAATCAGTCTAGGGCTCCTTCTAGCCGTGGAAACCTTAGAGAGGTTTCTCCATGCTGCAGTCTCTTTTTAATACCCTCAACAAGGCTCGACCAAGGCTGATTGGCATGCAACTAGTCTTAAACTTCACCACAGGGTTTAAGAGAAGGTTTGACCCTTTCCTTACACCAACGACAGGGATTTAGCAACCCTCAAACTCCCACGACCTGCCTTCTTTTATTGTGCAAAAATGCATTTTCAAGAACACTGCTTTGATACCATGTTGAATTTTTAATGCTTAGCTCAAGCACATGTAGTTTATTTCAATTTAGCATGAACTTGAACCATAAACAATGCAACAATACAATATACAATAGCTACAGTAACTAAGATCACAAGAAGAATAACCATGCACAAGACACCAAAAATTATCCTAGGAAAACCCTTCTCAATCAAGGGAAAAACCCAACAATTATTTGCTATATTTCCAAGAGAAGATCCTCCACACCACAAACCCTAGAGCAACCTTAGAGAGGTTTCTCCATGCTACGGTCTCTTTTTAATACCCTCAACAAGGCTCGACCAAGGTTGATTGGCCTGCGACCAGTCTTAAACTTCACCACAGGGTCTAAGTAAAGGTTTGACCCTTTCCTTCCACCAATGAAAAGGATTTAGCAACCCTCAAACTCTCGTGGCCTGCCTTCTTTTACTGTGCAAAAATGCATCTTCAAGAACACTACTATGATACCATGTTGAATTTTTAATGCTTAGCTCAAGCACATGTAGTTTATTTCAAATTATCACGAACTTGAACCATAAACAATGCAATAATACAATATACAATAGCTACAATAACCAAGATCACAAGAAGAATAACCATGCACAAGACACCAAAAATTATCCTAGGAAAACCCTTCTCAATCAAGGGAAAAACCCAACAATCCTTTGCTATATTGCCAAGAGAAGATCCTCCACACCACAACCCTAGAGCACACAAGAGGGTGCTTCTATCACTGGGAAAGTTAGCGCCTAAGAGAAGTGTGCACTTCATCCCTCCAATTTCAGACCATGCGTTGAGTGAATGAGAGAGATGAGTTGATCCACAATGGGGATCTAACTCTTATTTATACATGACCCAACACATCAAATGAATGTGTCTATTGGCACAATAGGGATGACTTGTACAACTCAGAAATATAATTAATCTTTACACAATATTAATTATCTTTACATGGTGGGGCCGACTTGTACCCTTTACAATATGAATTAGAGTTTTACCAATGTCTTACTCTTTGACAATATAGCAAGGGATCTCACACATCCTCTAGTGCTCTACCACTAGGGACATGTCCACCCGTGCTCAGCCACAGGGATGTCGCTCTAAATAGATCAACTCAACTAAGTCCATAGGAGTACTATCTGGAGAGCCATTTCAAGTCGATTCAACTAAGTCCATAGGAGTCCGACATGAGATCATCTCAAGTCGTCTCAACTCAATCCAGAGGAGCACGACAAGAGACCACACACGTCATCTCAACTTAGTCCATAGGAGTATGACTCACCCATCACATGGTTGTTCTCACAGATCGTCTCAACTCAGTCCAGAGGAGAACGACCTGGAGAATGTCTCATGAAGCTGCAAATAACAACATATACATTGTCTTTGATTTATCTAGTTCAACTTAGCACAATAATGAAATATTCACGATGTCATAAAATACACCAAACATAATTAATTACAATTTAAACAGGGGGTAAAAATGGGGATGTTATAGGGGCGACATGAGAAGGGGGTAGGGAAGGGGAAGGAGAATAAGAAATCTCGGAGTTCATACCACAATAAGCTATGCTTGGGGCTTAGGCACTATGACCAACAATGAGGCAGAGGCTTTTTCCCTCTAGAAAGGCATTAGTTTGGCCCTCTTGACCGGGGTTCGAAAGATAGTCATATGCAAAGACTCAATGCTCGTTAATAGGGCAATCATCACCAAACATATCGCTAGATGAGATGTTTTTGTCGGTGTCCTAGCAATGATACTCTCTCCTTAAGAATTTTGAGGATTATTCTTTATATCACATTAAAAGGGAGCTCAACTTCGTTGTTGACCAAAATGCCAAAGGAGCTCACCAAAGAAAAGGGGACATAAAGGTAAATGGGATTCTTAAGCTCCATCCCATTCCATAAATGATTATGAAGTGGATTTCACTATGGATTAATGTTCAACGACCTTGGGGATTCATTGAACTAGGCTATGCCCATTTCAAAGGACACCACCTAGTACCCAACATTCACTTCTACATGTGTGGGCGAATTCATCCAGACCCTGATATGATGGATTTGCATTCAAAACAAATTTGGAGGTTCGATGCACTGTTCTGATCCAAGGTGAGGATCGCCTTCTTTTACTCCCAGGCCAATTCAGGGTTCAATCTTTCTGTATCGCTGAATCCTTTTCTCTTCATTGTCAACCTTGAAACAATTAACCTCTGCAATTTTTTTTATTTTTGGAATAGTTTAGTTGTTTTCCGGATTGGGGTTGGACCCGACCGACTGGCTTTTTGTTGGGTCTTTGGTATTCCTTGCAGGGATTTGGGGCTTTCCTCCAACACCTCCCATTGTGAGATTATTGTCGACCACACTTAGCTCTGACACCTCTCTCTTTAGATTTTGACACCCTCTCTAGATCGCGACCTCGCTGAATTTCAAATTGCGAGTCATACTCTTTGTGCTCAAGACTTATTTCCACATGCTAGCCAAAATCTAAACAATTCTTTGTCTTTGGGGGTTTGATATTGATTATGCGGAAATACAGTCTGAAATTCGTTCTTTTCTTTGGGTTTTCGGTTGGCCTTCGAACCCCCTTCTACTCTCTTCCCATGGTGGCCTCTGGTTTCTCCTCTCGAAGATTGCCACTTCCTCGCTCAGGTATTTGACATTTGAACTTACTCTGGGCATTGAGCGCACCAACCAAAAGACACAGAAGAACACCCATGTTCTCTATGTTAATTATATTGGGCAGTTTTCAAGGTTAGTAAAAACAGGTTCATATTATTTATGCAGTGACTCCTCCAGAACCTTCATTGCGTAGAGGAACTCTATATTTGGTAAGAATATTTTGGGGCATCACCCCTACAAGCAGTGGTCTATAATCTGGTTCAGGTGGTGTATAAGCTTCATGCTTCACAGTTGGACTCATTCCTTCATCTCTAGGATTATCATCGACCCTTCATGGAGCGACATAAAGCACATCATGTGCAGGTATGAAGACGTGGTCAAGGGTAGCAGATTGAACTACGCTCAAATTGATAGCAAAGTGACCAATCAAGATTAAATAATTGTGACTCTGCTACAACGAATTGAGATTTTAGAGCAAGAGAAACAACAAGAGAGACAACAAAATAGTGGATTAGAGCAGGTAGTGATGACACTCTCACGGCATGTGGATGCATTGGAGCAAGAATGCCAACAGTTTAGAGCCCTCGCAATGCCTCAGCAATGTAATTCTGGTTCGATCAATCAGCTCAATACAGAACTACAAATAGCTAATCCGGAAGAGATTCAAGGAAATCAAGGACAATGAACTCAGTCATGTTCAAATCCAGGAAACTCACGACAATGAATCCGTTGTTTGAATTATGTACTCCAGATGTATATTTTTTCTTGGTCAATTTGTCAAAGGTTATAGTAGCAAATTCGCTCGATTGTGTAAGGTGACACATAGTCTTTTTGATGTTAAAACAATACTAGAGGTCTCAATCAGTATTGAGCCCAATTTGTACAAATTTTGATTGTTGTTTCACTTCGGCCCAACACCCTTTATATATAATACATCTTCAGTCTCTTAAAAAAAAATGGGGATGTTACACATATAGAGGAGGTATATAAAAATTTCAGACCTTAACTCCAAAAATTGACTACGTGCAAGTCAAAATACCAAACCCCTATTTCTAGAAAATTATATGCATGGTATCTAAATAGGGCACAACATGAGCATGGTACTTAAAATAAATACAATTTTATGATTTTTGTATAGAGTAATGCTTTCTCTATAACATATCCAAGTTTTCAGACCCTGACTCAAAAATATGAGAATGCATTGATTAAAACACTAATCCTATGTTAGTGTATAAATAAAATTTGGAACTTATTGTATGTTAGTTTTGGACACTTGCACAGATAAAATTTTGATGAAAATTGGTGAACTTATATAAATATGTGTTCTTGATTTCTTTTCAAAATTTTAGACCTTGGTTCCAAATATGAGCATACACTAATTGAAATACTAAGTTATTGTTTGCATAGGAATTTCTCTGCACATTGGTTCTAGGCTTGGGTTCAGTGTCTAAACTCCATATCAACTTTTGAAATTTGGTATGAAGGTAGAAAATGATCTCCTCTAAAAAATATACAAAATTCAACATCTAATTCCAAGTTATGAGAGAACTCTAATGAAAATACTAGACCACTATCTATGTGTTGAAATTTTGAAGAACTTGAAACAAAGTCAAAACAAACTGAAAATATTTTTGGGTGATGCAGAATTGTCCAAACCCTAGGGATGGTCTTGCATCATTGTTCAAGCAGGGCACCACAATTTGGATGTGAGGACACTTGAGTAATTTAGTGCATTCCATTTGGAAGATGTTATTAATGTCCCAAACATGTTCAAAGCAAGAGAAGGAATGGGAAAAAGCCCTAATTTCTTTGAGGAAGTATTATTGCATTTCACCAAGGATGAGAAGATAATTGTTGGAAACATGAGAGGGAGACAATCCCTTATTGTAGCAAAATGTCTCGTAGTTTTTATTGACATATATATTGTCATACTAGTTCTACTGAACTCAAGCATTGATCACACAATTTTTTTATTTTTCTTCTTCAATATCTTCCTTGGTTATTTTCATCTTTCCTTTGACTTCCCAAATTGTTCCAATGGGTGAAGTTATGACTTTAGATTGCATCGGCTAGAGTTGCATACAACCTACTAATATATATGATAGCTAACCATTTTTAGGTGTTTCTTGGTATTTGTTGCCCATTGGACTTCAAATACATGTTGGTGAATAGAGTGTAGAAAGGAATATGGAACCCAACATTTACCAAAGTGCTATCTTGACTTTTTATATTGTTGTAGTTTGAATGATGGACTCGTGTGTCTGTGTGAATGATGGAATGAAATTACTATTTGCTGGCTGAATTACAATGCAAATGATATTGATGTTAGTTTTTAGTTTGACATTTTTGGATATGTTGTGAATGATGGGATCATCTCTTCAAAATTCATTGAAAATTATTTCTAATACTTATGTGTTGGAATGTTTTTCAATACTGAGAGGGGGGAGGGGGCGGTGGGGTGCGTGAATCATTATTGCTTATTTTTCTCAAATTAAATTAATTATTTATTAATTTATAACAATTTATCAACAAGAATGTACACAACTCTGAATCTTAAATGTAACAATCATAAAAATTATATTTCATTTACAAGTTACAGTTTTGTGGGAGACACCAATCTCTCTTCCTTTGAACACCAAATTAAGGAGACACCAATCCCCTATTTTCCAAACACCAACTTGAGGAAGCACCAACTCCCTATAGATCAGGCTCCAACCTGTAGAGGACTTCAATCCTCTTGTTTTCAAGCACCAACTTGAGGAAGCTGCAACTACCTGTTTCAGGCTTCAACTTGTAGAGGACTCCAATCCTCCCTTGCTCCTCCCTTCCACCCTCACTTCATATGAATGTTTCATGTTCTTCCTTGGACTATGTTTGTGTTTTGATCTTCTGAATTAGACCACAGAGACATCTTCCTTTCACCATATTTTCTGGTTTATATAGTCTTTCAACGGGTATAAAATTTGAACCAGTGTGTCTTTTAATAATGTATCATTGCACCTCTTCATTTTTTTTAATAATAATGTTGTTTTAATAACAACTTTCTTCCTTTATTATTATTATTTTTAAGTAATCGAGTAACCTTGGTTTTTTCTTCAATATATTTTTAAATTAAGAATCATATTCTCAATTTGCATTGGTAAGCCAAACACTTTTTCTTGGAGTATTTTCCTTTCAGTGGTTATCAGATTTCGAGCCTTTTTAAGCGTATTTTCTGTATTCAAATAGACAAGTGCTAAATTCGTGGTCCCATTTTAAATCTATGGTCTTTACTTTATGAGACCTTGAGCCGCAAACTCAATCTAACACCTTTGTCGCGGGATAATTTAACTGCGTAACCGACCTTTACTACTCGTCACAAGACCACATGCTAGACCACATGCTAAACTATGGTTTAATTGGATCTTTTACACATTTGTAACACTGACGCTAAGTTCTTCACTCCATAGGACCGACGTTTGTGACCAATGACTTATTAATATTTAAGGGATTACTACTTACCACTCGTGGTACCCCTTTTAGTGGCGCAGGTGATCATAATGGTTTTAGAAACCCACTATTGGGGTATCCGCGTTCATAGGATGCTACCGCGTGTCTACAGTGGTAATTTACAAACCACCTACACAAATTCCAACCTTCTTATTAACCTCTTCTCCCTTCAACGATATGCGCTACATCTCCACCGTAGATCTATCTTCCCGATGAACGATTAGATCTGAACCTCCCATGATCTTTATTGCACCTTGATCCGACGATTGATTTTTAATCAGGCGTTGATTTGATGATCCTGGCTTTCCTAAGCACTTTAGATAGATCCACGGTTTGGATTTAATCAACCGTTGAGTGAATGGTCCTCATTCATTTCGAACATGGATTTTACTTAGAATTATTTTGTGTGGCGGGTTCGCGGACTAGAAAACTCACATGTCTTCTTGGGTGTCATTAAAATGTACACCCATCTTCCGCTACCTCCATAATGAACCTATATTTATAATTTTAAGTGATTCTTCTCAGGTTTGCGGACTTGCGGAGTCGCAGACTCACATGTCTTCTTGGGTGTCATCAAAATGAACGCCCAACTTCCACTACATCCATAATGAACCATACTTATAAATTTTTAAGTGATTATTTATATGAGTCTGACTGATAGAATATGATACTTAACCATTTTTGGGGTGTGCAACGGACTCATGGAGAAAGATTTGAGCCGTCGGATTGTGGTCCCATTTTGGTCCAACGATCCTCGTTCTTTGCCATTCATTGTCGATTCTTCTGTCCGATTGTGCTCTTATTTTGATCCAATGATCAACATTGTTCTTCGTTCTTTACTATTGATTCCTGCAACTTTCACACTTATAACGATCAGAGCATCGATCATTATAATAAACGAAGAATAGAGTCTCATACGTTTTTCTCCGTTCTTTACTATCGATTCATGCAACTTTCACACTTATAATGATCAGAGCATCGATTATAATAAACGAAAAATAAAGTCTCAGGTAGATTTGGAACATGTTCATTTTGATCTTTGTTCATGTATAATTACTGTATTTTATTTGAGCACGAGATTTTGATCTTATTTCTTTTTATTTCTATGGGACAACTTCAACCTTGTATGTCTCAGAATCAAAAACCATCTTCTCAGTCTTCTCATTACTCCATCTGCTACATCAGAGTTAATGATCTTGCAAAGCTCTCTTGCAACTGGTATTGACGAGTACTTGTTTGGATGATAAACCCATATTAACCCTTGTTGACATCAATGACAACATAACACCATGTCCAACATTATGATGGGGCTTAAGGAATCTAGGTTCCCTGGGACAAAATTTATTGACAATCATGTACATGGGAGAGACTTTGTTCGCTTCTTTATTGCAATATTTGTTTTGTATTATTTGCACATATAATTGGGAACAAGCATACCTATTAGCAATCTCTATTATCAGGCTTGAAGAGTGGAGAGTCTTAAGAAGGGATACAACATAATGGATGATGAACACTTTTGAAAGAGTGCATTGCAAAATTTTTGGTAGTTGGTCCTCTCTAAGCCAATGTGACTCCATCCAATGTTTTCAAAATCTAACCATGTATTAAATATTAAAGATAAGATTATTTGAAAAAATAGTAGAACTACTTTCCTAGGACGAGTAAAATATATGTTTTCCATACTTTAATGCATCATCCAATTGAGCAAAAACCTTGATCCGAAATGGATTTGAATTGATGACTGGGTGTAAGACTCAATACCTGCAAGATTAATTTGAAAATTTATGAAGGTTAGCAACCAGTGTAAATCAATGTAAATGTAAAACTCTAATACGACAAAACTGACAGTGAGAAAGAAAAATGAGAGAATTAAATGAAAAGAAAAAGTGAAATAGGAGAGAAGGCTGAGGAATGGGAAACAAAGGGTAATTGTTGTTGGTTTTCCCTTACACCCCAAATATCCCTATTTATTATGGTATTTTCATTCTCAATGGGTCTTTTGGCCAAGAGGGGAAGATGCATAGAGAACTAATAGTTGCTTCTACCAGAGATTGTCAAAATGAAACATTGAGCTCCCATTTGAAGTTGGTTTTACCATTTTGGTTTCTAGGGTAAATTTTTTGTGTTTATTATGGTTGCTTGCTGTGTCTATTGTTGTTGATTTCATTTTATAAGATTCCATAGCTTAAATCCATACTTTATTCTATGTTCATTCTACTTAATGTGATAAAATATGCACAATAAAATGCAATCACTGCCATTGGTGGTTAATTCAACGACAATCTCTTGTAGATGGAGAATTGGTTGTTGCTCTGGTAATTACATCAGAGTATTGCTTGGGATAAAATATTCTCATAGCCATTGATATGTTGTTGTACACACACACTTGCAACAAAACATTATTGCACATAAAATCAATGAAAGCCAACAATTAGAGAGCCCAAGCCATCCACTCCAAATCTAGAATAGATGGAGGGTGTGAATTAAAGAGTTGTTGTGAATTATTATCTAAATTACTAATTTTGTCCTTGAAGAAGAACACACTAGTGATTGTTGAAGTTGTTAGGCATCTTATTCAGTCCCTTGGCATTTTATTCAGTTGTTGGGAGTTGTATTCAGTTGTTGGGTGTCTTATTTAGTCCCTGAACATTTTATTGAGTTATTGGGCATCTTATTTAGTGCCCGAGCATTTTATTTAGTTGTTGGGTATTTTATTTAGTTTTTGGGCATTTTATCCAATTGTCGGGTGTCTTATTAAGTCACTGGGTGTTTTATTTAGTTGTTGGGTATTTTATTTAGTTGTTGGGCATCTTATTCAGTCCCCGAGAGTCTTATTTAGTCCCTAAGCATTTTATTCAGTTGCTAGGCATTTTAATTGGTTGTTGGGTGTATACAAAATATTTCAAGACACAGAGAATCTGAAAGTCTTAATTCGTGGTTATATACATAGAGAAATAGAGTGGCATATGCAAAAGGAATATGGAGATTTACATTTGTGGGTGTTGGTGTTCTTTGTTTAGAGATCACGTGTTATTACATACAACTTTGGTGTCAAGCATGATATACTTAAATGCTTATCTCCATGTGATTGCAAGGGAATCATTGTGCCTGCTACATGGCCATTTTCACAAGTTCTGAAATGGAGCAAGGAAGGCATATCATTTGGTAATAGGACAAATGATATTTCTGCAGTTCCTGGCAATGTAAACAATGTTTGAGGTGGTTTTGAAATTCATCCATCATCCAAATAGTTTTCCTATGTACATCCTTTGAAGTATCTATGTTGAGATGAGAGTCCAAACTATGTAGTCGATCCTGCCACACTTTGAAAAGGTATAGAGATGACTCATATTAGCTCAAGTAATGGAACTTATGAAGATCTTGCCTTCTTCGCAACAAAAGTAATAAAGGTTTTCACCTTCATGCCTTGTTTCCCAATTCAAAAGTAAGAGTGGGTTTCTCCATTGTTGATCTGATTAGTAAAAGGAGAAATTGACTTGTAGCTAAAGAATTGTTTACCATAACATTGTTATCTAGATACTTGTGTGCATGATATGTAGAGATGGTAGCCATCCAATCATCTAAAGCATTGCATCATTAATGCACTTGATCCTTTCTCTAAGAATAGAGAGGAAGATATATCCTTGTATAGGGCAGAGAACATGCCTAGTAGCTTCAGAAGAAAAAGCTCTTTATAAAACAATAAGAATAGAGCTCATAAGTAAACTTTCACAAAAGATCCATGTTGGTGAAGTGACCATGCCTCACTCCTTGGCCAAGAACAGAGGATGTTCAAATAAGTTGAGAACTATATAATTAGTTTTGTCAAGAAATGGATGCTTCTCTCAAGGAGCTAAAGAACATTGTTGAAAAGATCTTTGTGAACACCCAATTAGAGGTAAGGACCATGCTTCAAGGTCATCTCCATCCATGCTAGGTATCATTTTCATCTACTCAACAATGAGATGCTTACTAATGAACACTTAGCAAAACAACTTACATCGCTTAGTAAATCCAACAATGAAGCATTGAACTTAACAACGAGGAGCATCTTGCAAAATGTTCTTCAAGAAATTGTTATCCCTTGGAAGTCCTACTAAATGAGATCTATAAGGTGTCATGTGTAATTTTTTATACTACACAACAAAGCTTGTTGTTGTTTATGGAAAATTTTGTAGTGAGTTATGAGCTTATTTTACTAGTGTTATGTTTGAATAAGTCTCATTTAAGTTGAATGTTAGTGAAACCTATTTTCATGTTCCACAATAATTGTTAGGTTTCTACATTGTCAGAGTTCTACACACCAAAATATGGTTAGGTTGTGAGTTGATAAAAAACAAAATTGTAGTTTCATTTCATAATTTATTTTAGAAGTTGTAATTTTCGTTGTGAGTTTATCATAAACAAAACTATAGTTTCATTTCATAACTTATTTTAGAGGTTGTACTTTTAAAAGAAATGTTATATTATTTATAATGAAATGTTGTACTTTTCTATTTTTAACGGTTGAATATTGATTGATTGTTCTCTTTTGGGAATTATATAAGAATACAATGATACAACTCCATATCAGTTGTGTACCTCCATTACAAAAACATGGTGATTATAGGTAAGATGTCAAAAGTTTCAATTTAATTTATTTTCCAATGTTACGTAGAAACAATAACCTACTTTCATGGTTAGTAGTCATCTTGTTTTTCCCACTAATAGTTAGAATGTTTTGAGTATATGCCTCTTTGAAAACATTATTATGTTTTCCAGCTTTAATGTTCTAGGATTACTCCTGCCCCTTGCATAGCTATGTCAAGGTTTAGTTTGTAGGTTGGAATTTCCCTACGTGTTAATCGTAATTTCAGGAGTTTTCAATTTACGACTCTTATGAAATTGAATGAATACTTATATGTTTATCTTTCTTTACATTTTTAAAAATAAAATCGTTACCCTTCAATTACCTCATCGAAAGCTCCAAGAAGAATTCCCATTAGTTATCTATTAAGTGTAAAAACCTTGTCATCATGTGTGTAGCTATGTGTTTTCATAGTCGATGAGGCATCCTTGACTTGAATTCATATTTATTCTAAATTGAAAATGTTGCATTCAGAAGAAGGGGTGCCTTCGCATCTTTAGATTTTTGAGTTTTGAATATGGTGAATTAATTCCACTATTATAAATCATCCAATGGATGACATAGCTCATTCATTTTCTATAAATCAGTCTCGTTAGGGGATTCTCCTATTATCTTCTAATTGTTGCCACATAAAATTTGAGAATTTCATGAGTTTGATTTTGTTAAGGGATTCATCTCTTATTATCTTTCAATTGTTGTTATAGAAAAGTGGAGAATTTCTTGAGATTGGTTTTGTTGTATTTATTTAGCTTTTTGGGTGGAATTTCTTATTTACCACTTCTAGCACATTATTTTTCCAATTAAAATATTATGCATGTTCCTTGCTATAATGAAACCTCTTGAGGGTATATGGAGATCAAGTTGGCATATTGAGTTATGATAGGTTTTCCCACTGTGGAATTTTTTATTTATGGAGATCAAGTTGGAATTCAAGTTATGGAGAACTATGATGTATTGTTATTTATGCACCAACATGACAATATTTTATCTCTGATTGTAAAACAAGAAACAAATATTGGATGCTTAATAAATTAAATAGATAATGATATCTTCCTTGTGTGTTCAATGGCGAGCATTATGTACTCGACTACAATGCATCAAATTCTTTGCATCCTAGGGTGTGCACCCTTGGGTCCAAGGATGCACACCTCACGATGCAAAACATTTAATGCTCTATAGTCAAGTTCTTATTGCTCAAATGAGACTTTTTGTCGAGACTTCCTCGAATGAGATGGGTTGCATGAGTCCTAAGCTATGCTCATGAATGACTAGAGATGGAATTGCTTGAATGATGGGTGTTGATGCTTCCTCTCTATCTATTGGTTATTATGTGAGGATATGAATAAAGCGTGCTTTCAGTTCCTTCTCAATGTCACCATGTCTCTTAAGGACTATGCACAAAGATGAGTAGAGAGACATCATGTGATTGCGATTCCTTTTATTTATCATCAAGTTGTAGAAGAATCACGTATTTTTGTCTCACTCCCTGAGCCATCGGATATGATATTATTGTCTCCACAGGGTATCCTCCTATTTGGCTATAGTGTCTATGTATTTTTGGATTTGGAATTCCTTGGCTACTAAGTCTCCTCTTGCATGATTTTTTCTTGGCTTTGTTCCATCTCCTTCTCCAGTTTCTATTGTGCTTGGAAGATATTTATAAATACCTATTTGCTTCAATTTTTGATATTTTACTTAACCCTCTTAAGCTTATCTTGTAGTTGATACATCTTGGATCCTCTTATTGTTTTGTTTTGCGCCCACCAAAGCTATAAATTGGTCATGAACTCTAGGTGGTCCAACCATAATTTTTCATATCTAAAGGGTTTTGGTTTCAAAGCTGAATTTTTGTCCCACGATATGCATATTGACCAATGGCCTGATCCTATAAAGGGGAGAACCTTCGCAGAGAAGGCAGTTCTAGTCTAAAAGAGTGATTATGACATGAGAAATTGATCTAAGTGGACTATGATTTGATGATTCCCTCCTCACATGTTAATCCAAGCATGAGATCCGTTGTTGGTCTAGATGTCCACTAGTTGCATATCTTTAATAATTTCTTTGAATATTACATTGTCAGAATCCAACCTCCTATCATCCCCATGTTTCTCTTGGAGTGACACAATCAAATTGAAATCACCTCCCCCGTAACAGTCATTCCTATGGTCTGAGTAAGTTATTATGTTGTATTGAACCATTCCTGTTGTAGTAGTTATTCCTACTGTTGGTATGGCCCCTCGAAAAAATCACATGTCTGCCTTTTTTCTATTATCCCACCCACAACTTGATAGGAGTTGTCGATGGTGCAATGTCTCATGCAGAAAACGGGTGGTCAGGAAGGGTGTAGAAGGTGTGGTTGTTCGGGCCCCAAGTCCCTTATTTATCCACCTTTACACTTGTATTTGCTTCCTATGTCGATGGGTGATCAACAACCTATACTATTCTAGTTGTTCTTTCCTCTGCGGAGTCACCCTAATAGAGGCTCCTAAGCATTTTCAATGTGTCCATAAAGGGGGATTTGAGTGTAGGAATGGATGAGCCATAAACATTTGTAATAAAACCCTTCTCCTAATTTTCCGTCAATTTGTGTTTTGTTGAGATGTAATTTTCTGTCTTGACACACTCTTCTATGGTAATTAAAAATGGGTCCCAAAGCAACATGAGCCCACTTGCAAACCATGTAGCTTCTACTGCCTCCACCTTACTATATCTCTAACATATGTTTTCTATGTCAATCACGGTGCCCCTATCACACTTAGTTTCCCGAATTAAGGAAACTACTAGTTTTACTTGTGTTATGTGTTTCCTTAGCAAGCGTTGCTTGCTAGGAGCGTTAAGGTCTCTAATGTTCCGTGATAAAACCTTCATTTTTAAAACTTGCGGTGGGATGAGAAGTACTTGTCTTGTACTCCTATTTATTGTTTAGAGTCAACCAATAGGGATTTGTAACACACCCCACTACCCTAGGTGCCTCTAAAACTCACCTGCGTGAGACAATTTTGAGATTTTGATACATTTCTTATGAAATAAATAACATAATAATGTAAATTCAATAACAAGAAACATGCATGAATGGAAAATAAAGCAAAATTGGCCATGTAAAACAATTAATAGCAACTACCATGCCATAAACATATCACGAAGATAAATATAATACATAGAGGAATAAAATCACGGAGAAACACAAAGAGACTTATATTTTAAAAGAAGTATTCACCTACTAGCTATAGATGTCATATGTTCCACCCAACCTTAGACACTTCTATTACAGATCTCAACAACAGAACACCCCTAAACTAGGGCTATGAATCCACAAGGACAAGTATTAGGCTGACTCTAGTTTTCCCAACCACTCTGGAAAATAAACTCTCATAGTTTATCAACCAGACAACAATCCCAATTTACCGGCTCACTTTTCCATCAGCCTCTACAACCCCATAGCATGAACCCCCTTCAATGTCACACAATTCCTCAGGCTGTCAACCTCTTTCCAGGGCTCCAATGCTACTAGTCAAGAAATCCCAGTGCTAGAAACTTCCAGGATTCTTAGTTGTAGACAATCTTGGACTTATTGCCAACAATCTCATGCACATAGGAATCAAATATTTGTTGGAACACCAGTAGTACCCACAACCAACAACCATGGATCACTACTTCCAACAACTTGTTTCTTGTTCCCACAATACAAAATGAAGCAACAACAATAATGAGACAAAAAACAAAATGAGGTAACAACACAAAATGAGGTAACCCCCCAAACAATCCACATACATGGTTTATATAAGAATTTCAAGGCATAATGTGGCCTCTCCAAGAGACTCACGTGACCCTTCCCTTTCTCACTAAAATCAAGGGTAAAATAGAATAAACATATAAAGGCTTAGACCCTCAACCCCCTCTCTCGTGGAATCATAGCCCTCTATAACTAGTGTCCTTGTTTGTCTCACAAACAACGATGCATTTTATTATTAATATGTTCAAAGTAATACATTCCCTAGGATCTCCAGCCTTTTAACATTACAAGTACTCCCGACATTTCATCAATAAAAAAATACATTATTAATCTCGAGACTCAAAACTGAGGTATTGCATTCCTCTCCCCCTTATTTTTGTACTATTCTCAGTGCATATACAAAAGAGAAATTAAAATTTCAAAAGTATTCAAAGAGTCACGGGTACTTTTCCCACATAACATCTTCATATTCCCAAGTAGCACCTTCACGACCATAGTAGGTCCACTGAACTCTTACCAGTTCTATGACTCGATTATGGGACACCTTAACCTTTATGTCCAATATGCACACTGGATGGACGTGGAAGTCTCCTTCTGGCTCCACCCGAATCAAATTCCAATCAATAACATGGTTATTATCATGCACATACTTCTTCAAAAAATAGACATGAAACACATTATGCACATTTATGGAAGCAGGTAGTGCAAGCATGTATGCAACTTGCCCTATTTTGTCCAATATCTCAATTGTACCACAAAATTTGGATGCTAACTTGGTACAATTTCCCAACTTCAATGATCTCTTCTTGGGATTCACTTTCAAAAGTACATGCTCTCCCACTTTAAATTATCTAGTTGTCTTGTTCTTATCTGCATAACTCTTTTGTCCATCTTGTGGTGCTTTCAAATTCTTCTTAATCTTGACCATT
>SNQJ01S0002762.1:252440-267851 GCA_010110895.2 Picea sitchensis | reverse complement strand
CCAACTTCAATGATCTCTTCTTGGGATTCACTTTCAAAAGTACATGCTCTCCCACTTTAAATTATCTAGTTGTCTTGTTCTTATCTGCATAACTCTTTTGTCCATCTTGTGGTGCTTTCAAATTCTTCTTAATCTTGACCATTGGACTTCCATATCCTTGAGCAATTCTGGCCCAAATATTACTCGGTCTATTGGGTTGTCCCATCTTACTGAAGTATTGCATTTTCTACCATACAAAGCTTCAAATGGGCTCATCTTCAATGAAGCTTGATATCCATTATTGTAGGCAAACTCAAACAAATGCAAGTAATCTCCCCACTTAGATGGTTCATCCATCACATACATTCTCAACATGTCTTCAATTACTAGATTGACTCTCTTTGTCTTCCCATATGATTGTGGATGGTATGATGTGCTAAAGTTCATATTTGTACCAAATCCTTTAAACAATCCTCTCTAAAAGTTTGAAGTAAACTTTGTATCTCTATCTGAAACAATTGTCTTACATATTCCATGCAACCTAGTGATTTCCCTCATATAAATTTATGCAATATTAGTTGTTGTATGAGACGTATTCACTAGGAAAACATGAGCATCCTTTGTCAATTTATCTACCACTATCGTTATTGAATCATGTTGTGTTGTTGTCCTAGGAAACTTAATTATAAAATCAATGGTTATTACTTCTCATTTACGCTTTGGAATTGGCAAGGGTTGTAGCAAACTCGTCGGGTGTCTATGCTCAACTTTCACTCTCTGACATTCCATACATCTCACAATGTAATAAACAACATCCTTCTTCATTCTTGGCCAAAAATATTGGCTTCTTATTGCTGCAATGGTTTTCTGATAACAAAGATGTTCAACATATGGAATATTATGCATCTCTTTTAGCACCAAATTCTTGAGTTCTCTGGAATCAGGAACATAAATTATATTCTTATGCATAAGTATCCCATCTTCCCTTATCTTGTACTCCTTGAATTTTTATCGTACATCTTCACATTGTAAGCTTTATTTTACCTGTAGGTAATGTTGGTATGTAACAATAACATCTAAAAATCTTCTCTTTAAATATGATTGATGCATAATAATGGTTGTAGCCTGCATGGGATGTACTCTTCTACTGACTGCATCAACAACTTTATTATATTTTCCCTTGATATGCTTCATGTCAAAGTCACACTCACTTAATAATTCAAACCATCTTGTCTACTTGGCATTTAAATTTGTTTGCTCAAAGAGATATTTTAGACCACTATGGTCTATTCTCAATTCAAATTTGTTCCCCATTAAGTAATGCCTCCACATTTTCAATGCATGGACAATGGTATCAAGCTCCAAATCATGTGTGGCATATTTCCTCTCATGTTTTTTAATCTTTCTATATTCATACCCAATGACATGTCCATTTTGAGTGAGGAATCCACCGAGTCCTTCTTTGCATGCACTTGTACATACCACAAAATTCTCATTGGGGTTAGCAATATTCAATATAGGTGCACTAGTGAGCAATTCTTTTAGAAAAAAAAAAAATTTCATATTCGACTGTCCATTCAAACTTAATTCCCTTCTTTTGTAAAGAAGTTATGGGATGAACAATCTTAGATAATCCTGCTATAAACCTTTTGTAGTATCTGACTAATCCCATGAAAGATCTGACTTTTGAAACATTCCTTCAATATTCCTTCAATATTCCTTGGATCTATCGTTATACCTTCTTCTGAAATAATGTTCCCCAAATAATGGATATGCTCTTAGTAAAAAATATACTTACTAAGCTTGGCATAAAGTTGATGTTCCCTTAGTACTTGTAGTACCAACCTCAAGTGATGTTCATGTTCTTTTTTTTACTTGGAATAAATAAGTATGTCATCCAATAATACAATGAAAAAATTATTCAAATAATTTTTGAATATGTCATTCATCAAGGACATAAAGACAAATGGTGCATTGGTCATTCCAAATGGCACCAATACAAATTCATAATGCCCTTACTTGGTTCTAAAAGTTGTCTTATTGATGTCTTCTTCCTTGATTCTCAACTAGTGATATCTTGATCTCAAGTCTATCTTTGAAAATATCTTTGCACCTCTTAGGTGGTCAAAGAAGTCATCAATCTTGGGTAGAGGGTACTTGTTCTTCACAGTGGCTTTGTTCATCTATCTAAATTCAATACACAACCTCAATGTTCCATCTTTCTTCTTCACAAAGAGTATTGGTGCTCCCCAAGGTGAAACACTTGGGCATATGTATCCCTTCTTCCATAATTCTTTTAGTTGCATATGTAATTCCTTTAATTCTAGTGTACTCATTTTGTAAGGATGTTTTGATATTGGGGTGGTTCCTAGCACCAAATCAATAGAGAAATATATATCCCTCTTTGGTGGCAATCCTTGTATTTCTTGAAATACATCCTCGAACTCCTGCAATATTGGAAAATATTCAAGGCTTGTCTCTTTAGACTTTTATGTCTCCTCCACATGAGCTACATATAATTGACATATTTTTCTGAAACATCTCTTCAACTGCAGGGATGAAATATCCTAGATGGATATGGGTCTTGGATTCCATTTCATAGTGTTTTGGTTCCCTTCTTCATCAAGACATGTAAATGTCTTATTGTGGCAATTCAGGACATCATGATGCTTGTCTAACCAATCCATTCCTAGGATATCATAGGATCCTAAGGGCATGATATTCAATTCAACCTTGGTGTACACTCCATTCAGATTTATTGGACAATCTTTGACAATCTCGTTGATCATTCTTTTGGTTCTAGTGTCTAGCTGAACCAACCATGATATTTCAAGTTTTCTTTTCTTCAAATGAAATATTTCCACTATTTTAGGATCAATGTAACTGTGGATTGCCCCTGAATCAATTAAAATAACAACATGATGATTTGTGATCTTACCTTCCACCTTAATCATATGGGACTGATGTTCTGCTTGTCGATCTTCAAGGGTTGCATAGATCCTTGGAATAATTTTTCCCATATCTTCCATTGTAATGGCCTCTTGGATCTTGTGTAGTGCCTTTGTTTTACCCTCTCTGTGGGGGAAATCCTTGTACACAAGATCTTATTTACATCCACAACATTTGATAGGTGGTCTTCCCCTTTTCCCCAAGGAGTCTTCCCTCTTGGAGTCATTCTTATGTTGATCTTGCTTATGTGTGCTAGGATTGTTCCTAATGGAAGGAGGTTTGAATCCCTTCCTTCAATGATCAAATTTCTCCTTATTATCCTTCCAAAACTTTTGAAAAGACTCTGTCTTTGCCTTGCTCATATAGATGCTTAGCCTTTCTAATGGCATCTGCCAAGGTTTTGGGTTCATCATATTGAATTGTATCTTTATAGAAAGATGGAAGTCCACTCAGAATCCTCTGTATCTTCAACTTCTCATCCTTAATAAACCCCACATATCTCAGAAATACCAAGAATTTCTTTTCATATTCTCCCATAGTCATTTTCCCCAGTTGGAGTTCAAAGAACTCTTGCATCTTCTTGTCATAAAATTTCTTTGAAACATGCTCTTGCTGGAAATATCTCTTAAACTACTTCCAAGTAATCATACTCTCATCAATGTGTTCAACTTGTTTAAGCTAGTTCCACCACGGAGTAGTTTTCCCATGCAAATGGTATGTGGAAACCTTGGCTTCTAGATTGTATGAGTAGTTATGCAACTGGAAGTACGTTCTGATCTCAATCAACTAGGCTTCAACATCATCTCCATTTTTTCTTTCAACATCAAAGGATGGTGGATTAATCTCCCAAATCTCCCTGTGTAAGCTATCTGACTCATATATTCTTCTTTGATGTTTATCAGGAGATACTTTTGGGCTTCTCCTTGACTCTTTAAATGAATAAAAATTTCTGAGTGAGTGAGTAGGTGATTGTTGTCTCTAGGTTTTACTAGCACTCCTTGAGTGACTGGATCTTCTATAGTTATCTCTCCTTTCTTGATGTCTACTTCTTTCCTTATGCCTTGAGCCTAATCCATTCTCCACTTGTCTTTGCAAATGATTTAGGCTTTTCATCATCTGGGCATTTATTTGATTCTTCTCTTCCTATGCCTTCATTATCTTCTCGTTATCATCTCTATAACTTTGCACTTCCATCCTAAAGCTTCTCGTAGTCTCTATCCATTCTGCTAGTTCCACTCTATTCTTGTGTCCATTAGATTTTTTCTCTATATTACCAACATTGATATGTTGGCCTTTGGCTTCTCTCTCATGAATAAAGGCTCCCCCTCCATCCTCCATGTATCAAATATGCAATCCTAACTTGAAATGATACGCTTATATCCTTTAATTATGCAAAATGTGCAAGCAACCATTTTGTTAGAGTTATGCATATTATACAAAATAAATTTGTTAGTTAAATCGATAGGTGATTCTTCTTCTTTGTTTATGAAGAATTATATCACAATTCTCCAACTTCTAATAATTCCAGGTTATTCTCCTATGAATCAACTTTCCAACAACTATTCCCATGTTCCATGCCTCAATATGATCTCTAAGTTGAAAGTTATGGCCTCTTGAAACATGTCCCTTTCTTCCCTAAATCACAATCATCATGCAATTTATGTCAATCGATGTTAAATTTATCGTCATTTCACTATCGGTTATTGATGAAATCCATATTTGGACTTTTCCAAAATCCCGGATCCCTATATTTTCCACTACCCGGATGGTAAAGGTTTCATGAGTCAAGGTTCCTTCATCCGGATCCAACCTCCCACTAATTTCCCACGCAATGTTTTTCCTTGATGTCCAAGATCTTCAGATGATTAAGGGTTCCTCTACAAGGTTCCATTCCTAAACTTCAAGGGTGCAAGGTATCCAACATCTGAATTTTTGCAAAAGTCTATTTATTAAGAATTGTGGGTCTTTGGATTTATGGATGGTTCAAGTTTCACCTCTTGGTTCCTCCATTCGGTATTCCTCTCCACGACCTGCCACCATGGCTTGATGATAGGTACATTGTTGACATGGCACTCTGCAAATGTAGCACACTAACATGAAAAATGTTGACATGGTATTCGACCTTCATCAAATTTTCATATCTAGATCTGCCCCTTTCAATAACAATTTGCCTCAAGGGACTCTGGATGCTTGGGTTTCAATGCCCTACATATGACATCTGCCCCTCAACAACAACAAAAATCTGTATGGACCTCCAGATGCTTGTATTCATGGATGTCAATGCCCCACATCTGGCATCTTCCCATACAACCTTCTCTAAAACTCTGGATATCCACCCATCCACACTTCTCCAAAACTCCTACCACATGGCTTCCATGTCACCACACTGACAAGTCCACCCAACACTTCATCATTCAACCACACGACATACTCCTATTGTTGTGAGGATGTGTGGGTCCCATCCAACACCTTTGACTTAGTGCACGAACTTGCATGTCTTCCCGATCGGGCAATGGAAGTTCAACGATCGAGATTGATCGTGGAATTTTTAACAACAACAGTGTTAACGACACACCAAAGTTTAGACATGGCGTTGTTATAGCATCTGGATCTGGAATTTTAGAGAAAATTTGCATAAGGAAATCTCCAGATCTCGGTCTTTCGAATGGTGACAGTTCCATGCAATCAAGGTTCCACATCCGGATCTAGCGTTTTCAATAAAGTCCCTTGTGAAGAATTCTAAGATCTTCGGATCCCATGATCCCCCACTACCATGGTGTCTGCCACCATGAACCATCATTGTGGTCTTTCCATATTTTCTCCACGCCGTCCATCAAGTCACTCCTCCACGTGGATCCTTGTCACGCTGATGTTACTGTACGAAAGTTTTTCAAAATTTCAAAATTCACGAAAATTTCTTTGTTTTCAAGAAATGGTTTGGTCACCCAAGCACCCGTCATCTCAACCTATGCACAGAAGGGGATCTTCAGCCTGCAGTTGTCCCATGCAATCCAAGCATTTCAATCGAGCTTTGATATCAATCTGTAACACACCCCACTTCCTTGGGTGCCTCTAAAACTTCTCTACCTGAGACGATTTCGAAATTATAATACCTTTCTTACAAAATAACAAACATATTAACGTAAATGCAATAACAAGGAACATGCATGACTGAAAAATAAACAATAACTAGCCATGCACAACAATTAATAACAACTAGCATGTCATAAACATATTAGAGAGATAAATAGAATACATAGCAAAATAAAATCACAGAGAAACACAAAAAGACTTATCTTTTAAAATACGTTTTCACCAACTGGCTGCAGGCAGTGTTGTTCTAGACAACATTGTTCTAGATCTCAACAACAGGTCACCCACGATCCAGAGATATAAATCCACAAGGACAGATCCTTGGATCACTCTAGTTTTCCCAACCAATATGGAAAATCAACTCTCATAGTTTCTCAACCATACAACAATCCCAATTTATTAGCTCTCTTTCCCATCAGTCTGCAAAACCCAAGAGCATGAACCCCCTTCATTTCCACACAATCCCTCAGGTTATCCACCTCTTTCTAGGGCTCTAATGCTACTGGTCAGAAAATCTCAATACTAGAAACTTCCAGGATTCTCAGTTGTAGACAATCTTGGTATTACTGTTAGCAACCTCATGCACACATGCATCAAATATTTTTTGAAACACCAGTAGTAACAAAGCCAACAACCATGGATTGGTACCTACAACAACTCGTCTTCCATTCCCACAACTAGATCCATAGTGAGAAAGAAGGAAATAAATGATGAAAAAGATCTAGGTGGCCAAAATGAACCACAACACAAAATGAAGTAGAAACAACAATGAGTCAATGAGACAACAACCAAAATGAGGTGACCCCCCAAAAAACCCACATGTAGGGTTTATATAAGAATTTCAAGGCATAATGTGGCCTCTCCAAGAGACTCACGTGACCCTTCCCTTTCTCACTAAAATCAAGGTTAAAATAGAATAAAAATACAAAGGTTTAGACCCTCATCCCCCTCTCTCATGGAATCATAACCCCCTATAACTCTTCTCCTTGTTTGTCTCACTGCAAACAATGTATTTTATTATTACTATGTTCAAAGTAATACATTCCCTAGGGTCTCTGGTCTTTTAACTTTACATGCAGTCCCAACCTTTAATCAATAAAAAAAATACATTATTAATCTAGGGACTCAAAACTAGGGTATTACAAGCTCACTCTTCCTCTAATTTTTTCCTTAATGTCTTGCATCCCTTCTTCTTCTCTTCAACATTCATTTTTTTTTTTCTGTGCTTTCATGGGATTGGGTTGAAATCCTAACCTGCTTGTGTGATTTTGTCCCTGCGATGCACTGATTGATTTTCTAGAATGCTTCCTGCTACCTTTCTATAACTGCCAAATTTGAGGGATATGTAGATCAAAGATAATTTTTCCTCCATGGAGAGATATTAGGGCAGGTATATATAGTTCTACATGTTCCTCATACATGATATCCCATTATTTCTTGTCCTCTTAGTCTTATAGGTTCCTCCTTATGGATCCATGTCCTGGTCTTCCACATCTCTTGTTGTATTGCTTGTGTTAGGGTTGAATGGTGCTTTTTTTGTCATTTTGATTCCTCATTGTTTCTTTTTGCAGGATCTTCCTCAGTAACTATGTCAATTGTTGTGTCCTTTGTTGTAGCCAGTTCCTTCTTTGTCTCTAAGAGAGCCTGGTAATTATTGTTATTGGATGTTGGGGTTGTGGGAGTAGTATTCATATTCTTCCTACCAGATTTCTTTTTAGTGTGGACTTTAGAGAAACCCTCATGATCTGTGTTCTCTTTGATTTTATCAACATTTTTGGTAGTATTGAGTGGAAAATCTCGAAAAATATGTTCGTTCTTATGGCATTTATGGAAACATAATGAGATGTGTTCATAATCAAGGGATTGTACCCATTATGTGTCTTGAAAACTTATGCAAATTGATTTCGAGGGCCAAAAAACGTTCATATAGACATATATGTGGACATATGAAGTGTATCAACCCATCTTTGTGACCTCTGAGGTTTTGACGAAAGTTCCCAGGGTATTTCCTATACCTTCCAATGTTTCATTCTCCTAGAAATCCAGGGGCAAAGAATACAAAAGGAATCCACATCGAGCTTCTTTGAAGTCTTCTTTCTTTGGGATAAATATCTCCGCCCAATACCTTAGACACATAACTATCGAATTGAAAAATCTTTTTGAGCCTACTTTTAGATGGGTTTTTATCTAGAGGCCACTTGACCCATGAGTGTTTTTTTTGTTGAGTTTTGGGTACCTTGGAAAGTGGTCCCCTTGTGTTTGTGAGTCTCTAAACACAAAGGGGGAGACTATTACCCTTAATACTTTACTTTATGTTCTAATTCCACTTTGAGTTAGGAGATTTAAGTCAAAAGTGAAATATGTCACTTAAGTCATAAAGTGACAATTAATTCACTTTGTGGGTGAATTAATAGACATAAAGCAAACTAAGGAAACTTAAGAAAGTGGGTTTTCTAAGTGAGATTTTTTAGATTAAATCTCACCCATTGATTAGACTTGGGCTAGAAGTGATATAGGCCCTTGATCTTTTAGGTTCGGCCAAAGAGAGGCTAAAGGAGGGAAACAGGTAAGGATGAGGCTCATTGTTCACTTTCTCACTTGAGAGATTTAGGTGAGGAGAAGGAAGTGAAGAGAAAGAGAGAGTAAGGGTTTGGAGGCTCTTGGGCACATTCTTGAGGAGAGGAAGGGCACAAGGGTGATGGCTTAGCTTCTTAAGCTAGGAGGGCGCAAGCTTGCATGAGAGGGTGCATCCATGGAGAAGGGTGCATTTGCATGAGCAAGGGCACATTCTAGGTTGAGGGGCACACACATATGGCAAGGGGCGCATTCTAGGAAGAGGACATACTTGCTTGAGGAGGTTGCAAGAGTTGGAGAAGGGCGCACTAGGTAGAGGAAGGGTTTGTGTGAGAGGGGTGCACCCAAGGAAAAGGGGCACTTTTGTTGGAGCTTGGACAAGAGGAGGGAACACCAAAGAGAGGGGGTGCACATGTCCAAGAACTTCACCAAACATCACAATTTTTTTTCAAGGGGGGCGCATCTACAAGTGGGAAAAGGAAAAGGCATCTCAAGGCAAAGGAAAATCACAAAGGAAAAAGGCTAAAGGCTTAGCAAGAGAAACCATGAGCTAACATGCACATCTACAAGGGAATCCAAAGCATCCAAGTTTTCTTGCTATTGTATCAGGTTCACTTGTATTTTTTTTTCCTTATTGCACTCATTCTTTGAGATCTCCAAATATATACATCTATCTCTAAACTGATTTTCCCCGGTGGGGGTTTATCCAAGGTCATGTTGACCAAAAATACTTGTGTTCAAATTTCATGTATGCTTTGTGTTTAGATCAACATTAGGAGCTTGTTAAGATCCTAGAGGAGTGTTATATGTTTTGAGTTTTTCATGTGCTAACATTCAGTTACGAAAACCACCTTCAAGGGCACCTTAAAAGAACATATAACCATCATTTGAAGGAAGATTTCTTGGTAGAATTAAACATGCATGTTTGTTGTCCTAAAACAACAACAAGGACACATTTGGTTGACTAAACTTAGATCCCAACAAGAGGTCAAAGAAAGACATGTTGGGCAGCCTTCTAATTCCTCAAAATCTACTTTTTTAGAGAGCCAAATGCCCATAAATTTACCAATAACTACGCGACCTTTCATGTATTGTACTAGGTTCACTTGTATTTGTTTTCCTTATTGTACTCATGCTTTGAGATCTCCAAATATGTACATCTATCTCTAAATTGGTTTTCCTCGGGGGGGTTTTATCCAGGGTCATGTTGACCAAAAATACTTGTGTTCAAATTTCATGTATGCTTAGTGTTTAGATCAACATTAGGAGCTTGTTAAGATCCTAGAGGAGTGTTATATGTTTTGAGTTTTTCATGTGCTAACATTTAGTTACTAAAACCACCTTTAAGGGCACCTTAAAAGAGCATATAACCATCATTTGAAGGAAGATTTCTTGGTAGAATTAAACATGCATGTTTGTTATCCTAAAACAATAGCAAGGACAAATTTGGCTGACTAAACTTAGATCCCAACAAGAGGTCAAAGAAAGACATGTTGGGTAGCCTTCTAATTCCTCAAAAATCTACCTTTTTAGAGATCCAGATGCCCATAAATGTACCAATAATTGCGCGACCTTTCATGTATTGTACCAAGTTCACTTTTATTTGTTTTCCTTATTGCACTCATGCTTTGAGATCTCCAAGTATATACATCTATCTTTAAACTGGTTTTCCCCGGGGGGGGGTTATCCAGGGTCATGTTGACCAAAAATACTTGTGTTCAAATTTGATGTATGCTTAGTGTTTAGATCAACATTAGGAGCTTTTTAAGATCCTAGAGGAGTGTTATATGTTTTGAGTTTTTCATGTGCTAACATTCAGTTACTAAAACCACCTTCAAGGGCACCTTAAAAGAGCATATAACCATCATTTGAAGGAAGATTTCTTGGTAGAATTAAACATGCATGTTTGTTGTCCTAAAACAACAGGAAGGACAAATTTGGTTGACTAAACTTAGATCCCAACAAGATGTCAAAGAAAGACATGTTGGGCAACCTTCTAATTCCTCAAAATCCTACTTTTTTAGAGAGCCAAATGCCCATAAATTTACCAATAACTACGCGACCTTTCATGTATTGAATGTAATTTCCAATGATGGATGAGGTAACCACATACATGATATTACTCTTCATTTTGGACGAACAACCATTCTACAACTTGCCTTCATGTTTCTCCTGTGTCATATCTAGTTGATTTGGTGCAGGTTCAATAGCTTGACACTTTCTTGCCCCACCCATTTCTTTTATCGTGGTTCTTGGTGACACATGTCTCGTGACTGCATCCTTGAAGGACTGCGGGTTTGGACCTGGTTAGAAGTAGTCGCCATTTCATACTAACAAGATCTATTGCGGCCCTATGGAATCCCTCACTATGTCATTGAAATTCGTGCATAGGGAACCCTAGGTTCAAGTTCGTAGTTCACCTTCACTTCCACCTCTCATCGCTCCCTATATTATATCTGTACAACAATCACTATCAAAATATTTTAAGTCTAAGAATTTTTTTTCTTTTAATTGATATATATATATATATTTTAAGTGTTACGTGTCAACTCCATGTTAAATACTAAATATTGAAAAAATGCACATCTCCCTCATACTAAGATGTACAAAGCACCTATTAGCGGGATAATAATTTTTTACTTTCAATTACTATATATATATATATATATATATATATATATTTGATAGAATAATGTTTTATTTAAGGTAGACATTGAAATAATTTATTTATGGTTGACATTGAAAGTTTTTTTTTAAATGCCACTTGTGAATTCCATATTGAACATAGAAGGAATTACACATTTACCTCATACTGGATTGTAAAAAGCACCTCTAGACACAATAGAAGTAGCCATAAAGAAATGATGCATTTTATTAACACTAGTATAGCTCCATCTTAACTCTAGATCTACCATGGGTTGATAGGGTTCAAATCCATCGCGGTGAAAACCTTTTTTAGATGGAAAAAAATTGAGAAGTTTTACAATTTGAGGGTGATGACTTAAGATACAACTATGCTAATTATATTCACATGCAATTGTTTATAAAATTAGAACCGAGTTTACTAATATATCTCATTACATAATTTCCTTTGGTAATGTGTGTTCATCATATATTTATGTCTAACAATGCATGTAAATTATATTCATATTCTAATGGCATTCATTTTATTTTCCTTTTATTATCTAGAGTGTTTTAGCATTATGTTTCTCATATTTCTATTTGCAATTTATTCCATATTATTTTATATCACTATATGTAATGTAGTTCACTCCCACCTTTAGCATAATATTATTGGTACCTTCACTAAATATTTTATTTATGGTCGAAATTATAAATTTTTTTCGTTATTGATATTTTGTTTTAAATGCCACACGTCAACTCCAGATCATCATGGAAGGAATTACACATCTCCCTCATATTGGGTTGTAGATGGGGGCAGTACAATTTTTTTTACTTTCAATTGCTTTATATATATAGTTGATATTGTCAATTGGTTTAGCTCGAGTGGTTGGGAGGAATGAGTGTTGTCCTCTCCACCCAGGTTCAATTCCCACAAGTGACATGTTGAGCTCTTCACAAGAAAATGTTGAGCTCGATGCAATAATGGTTAATTAATTATGATATGCATATGCTTACTACTTACTTCTAATATATAGCCATAAACATCTACATTATATTTGACACTACTTTTATATAAAGTACATAATAACAAGGGAAAGTTGTAGAGCAACTAGTCCCTCCCTTTGTTTTTAAAGTTTTAGAGACTATTTAAGTTTAGGTTCAAGCTCATCCATTGTTTCCCCATGTGCAAGCTCATGTTTAGTTGCAATCCTCTCATGGTGATGTGAATCTATTTGTTGTTGCAATATTTTCATGTTAGGGTGTTCTGTGTAAGTGGGTGAAGAATACGCTAGCCCACAAGTACACCAAGAGAAAGCAATGTATGCATTTTGTTGTATTTATTGTGGCATTAAAATGCTTGAGATTATAAAATATGTCCACTGATCTAAAAAGTATATTATATGGATGACATTGGAAGCTTGTGTTTGGAGTGATGTGGTAATGGTGAGTTTAATGAATTTTTTTTTTAATCAAAGCAAAATATGGAATCAGAGTAGTTGAACCAACGATCACAAATTCATGTCGATTGATGCTTGATGTTTGGTTCTTGTGTGCGTATGGATCTTTATATGTATGTGGTTGGGAATAATATTCTTAAGAAGACTCCAGATATTTGTGGGTTATGCATACCTTAGCCAAGGAATTTTCCAGCCAAAAGATGTAAAGTTATGAATTCATGGTAACAACTTTGCATTTGCAATTTGGTGGTTTTGATTTTTTTTTTTTTGTTGTCATCATTAAGCAAGTGAATTTGAACGCATAATGCAATCAAACATATTATTTAAAAAAAGACATCAATCATTGCTTTCAAGAACTTTGGTGGTGTAAAAGTTCTCATAGAAATTAACTTTTGAGCAAGGAAATTGCAAAGTTCACATGAACATGTGCCAAATCCTTATATTTTTTTAGTTCCTGATACAAATTACCAGTTGACCAGATTTCAAAATAATTTATGTAGCGCTACCAATATCACTTCAACATTGAAAGTTTTTCAAGGAGGATACAAGTGTAATTTCAAAACATAAAACATGCATGTTTCCTTCAAGCAACTTGAACATGTGCAAAAAAGTATTATTTTATTTTGTTCGACATGGTTATTGCATTACCATATGCCAATTTGGTGAATCCCATAGTGCCCTCGCTCGGTAGCGGGTCATTCATTTCTCACACAGTCCTCTCTCGGCAGCGGGTCGTTAATTTCTCGCTCTCTTGATCTGCTTGTGATATTTTCTTTCTCATTAGAGAATTTGGGAGGGAAGATCTTATTCGTTACAGGAAGCACTTTGTAAACTTTGAGATTCCATTTTTTTGCTATGGCAATCACTTATTGAAAGATAGGGTAATATCATTATTGAGCCACACCTAGTTGATTTTAAACATGAGCAATGCAATTAATTGGTTTATCATATACCGGGCCATAGAGTTGATATAATCATAGTGAAACTCATCGATATATTCATGTTGAAAGTGCATGCTAAATTTATTTTGACCTATTTTAGATTGTGTAAAGACCTTATGGTACTTGAGAACTTGACATTATGGCTCTCTTTGTCCACTCGCTTGCTTGTAAGTGATAACATGACCTTCAAGTTGGCTCTGTTTTCCATGTTTGTTTGTAAGACTATACCAATGTTTTTAGCTCATCTCTTACTTTGTTAGTTAGTTGCATCAGCTTTTGTCATGGATATCCACCGGCTCCTATGATCTATTGGGAAAACTGCAATTAATAGAAAAGCAGACACAATATTAATACGTTACCAACAAGACTATATTTTGATTCCTACGGTTTTAAGTGTATTGTTTTGAAAGTAAGAAGAGATTAACTACTGTAAATCAAAGATTACATATAGTAGAAACTCCAACTTGTCCATAGTATGGTAATGCTCTTGATTGAATTCTTGCATCTGTGGTGACAAAGGATAGAAACTTTAGCTTGTCCTTGGTAAAGTAATACTTTGATTCAATTCTTGCATCTGTAGGTATGAATACGAGAGCTCAAGTTCAATTTCTAATAAAGATATAATAGTAAGTTAATGCAAAGATATGAATAGTGATGCTATGCTTTATACATAGCGACCACCAATAGAATATTTTATTAACTTGGATATTTAGCATTGTGCAGGCTGGTGGGGTAGTGACTATCTTCATCTACTAAAGCTTCCACCACAACGTTGTTAGAATTGGAAAAAGAGCTTTGACTTTAGTCTTGTAAGAACCTACAAAATAGCCACTAAGAAATTTGTATTTTTTCAATCATTTGTTAATTTTAATAAGAAAATAAAATGGCATACACCAAGGGAATAAAGTCAGGTCAAATAAAAAAATTAGATTATTAAAATTTAATAAATAAGAAAATAAAATTATTTTTAAAAATAAATTCAATTGATATAAAATTTGGAAAAAATTAAGAGATGTTGCAAATGTGGAAATTAATTAATAAAAGTTCAGAACATTTTAACTAGTGACCGAAAACTCTAATCCTAACGGAGTGCAGGGACTAATAACATTCCCACACAAGATAACTCGGAAAAAGACTAAAAATCTCCCTCCCTAAAGCTTCCTCATTTAATCATATTAATGTTTCAAAAGTTTGGTTATTATCAATCAGTCGTATCGTACTATGTATATGTCGGTGGTGCCTATTCATAAGTGTAGTGTAAACGTTCTACTTTTTGGCTGTGATTTTTTCTGTTTGATTTTGGATGAAATTTGGTAAGGAATGGTTGAATCTATAGATTTGAATGGCTAAGTTTGTATAATCCGAGTATTTCAAGGAATTTTCAACATACTGAATCCATTTATGTATTCAAAAATGCAATTTAAACAACAAAAAATAACGATTTTATCCAAATTTACATAGTTGAATTCAAACCAAAAAAACCCAAAAAATAGAACTTTTAGCCAATTCCATATTCATATGTAAAGAACAAATTTACGGGTTGTTGGGGAAGATAATATTCATCTTTAGAATCAGTCACGGCTGGTACATGCTCTTAAAAGAGGATAAATAACTCTGCGATTTTACTTTTAGTGATTTGAATTGAATATAAAATAGAAATAATAGAAATAAATGTTACATACTTATAGAATAAAATGACAATTTTAATCCCACATGACAAAGTATATCTTATTGCATGACATTATTAAGGAGAAAGTGACCCACAATTGTATAACTGGGCGGTGATGATAGCA
>SNQJ01S0002762.1:224564-238639 GCA_010110895.2 Picea sitchensis | reverse complement strand
TATGCCCAAGCCTCCCCTCACCCCCATTGAGATTATATAGATTGAGAAGAAGGGGTTAGAGACATAATAGAGGGCTATATTCATGGTGCATGGGTACCCTTCCTAATACTCCAAGAGTTGGTGCCAATGTGTGGCATCCATTAATTCCACCTTTTGGACCTAAACTAAGTTTTATAGTGAAATATTATCATAAGTCAACGTACTCTCAACCATGGAGAATTTCTTATCTATTCAAGGCATGATTAAACATGTTTGTGTTCATTTTATTCTAAATTAAAAACAAAACTTCAATGCTAATGAGATTCTAGGTAGCATGAAACTTAATGGTCTAAGGTCCTATAACTCGAAAAATTTCCTTGAAAGGGAAGTAGGGAAAAATTGGCCATAGAATTTTGAGATCCATTTCTACACCAACTTGGAAAAGGAATAGAACTAAAGGAGATGGTTGGGTCTTTATGGGCTCCCACAAAAAGGGCACAGGGGTTAAATGATTTCAAAATTAACTAATTTAAGGCCTACAACATACTCATTGAAGATAAGGGACCAAGAAAATAAGTTTGATTTCATCTCCATCAAAGGTTTTTATACATTACAAAGTTGGAATAGAATGACATAGTGATCGAAGAAGCAAAGCTAATTTGGGGTCAAGGACTGAACCAAAGCCAATGATTGAAGAAATTCGCAAGTAGTGGGCATCAACGAAGTTGAAGTTGATGGGATAGAGAACCAGGGGGAAGAAGAACTAATATTGATCCAGGTGGATATTGGTGGCCACCCACCTATTCCAAATGGCTCCTCGTGTCTGTTTTTGTTCAACACATTCTTCTGTATTGTTTTGTAATTATGGGTTCTACACTTCTGGGGCTATCTGAAGCCTCACACATTCTCCAGTTGGATACGGGTGGCCTCTTGCCTAATCCAACTAGCTTATTTTGTATGTTTTCATGTCAACACATCTTGATGTACTTCTTGGGCCGTTTTGGGGCCCTAAATGGCCCTGGAAGTACATCAAGATGTGTTGGCATGAAAACATACAAAATCAGCCAATTTGATAAGGCGAGAGGCCACCCGTATCCACCTGGAGGATGTGTGGGGCTTCAGATAGCCCCAGAAGTATAGAACCCACAATTACAAAGTAGTACAGAAGAACATGTTGAACAAAAACGAACATGAGGATCCAGTTGGGAATAGGTGGGTGGCCATCAATATCCACCTGGATCAAATATATATTAAGTCTTACTATCACCAATACCCATGGTATTGAGATATAGCTCACTTACTAACCACAAGTCTCTGCCCCCAAGGGATGGACAAGTCCCAAAGGATATCCTTGAAACTCAAGGCTCCCAAATATTGTGTCGTCAATGCAAAATTACATTGGAGAAATGCTAATTGGATACTACTCAAAAGTATGTTGGAAGAGGAGGAATATTTTTTAATCAAAGACATGTATCAAGGAATTTGTGGAGGTCACTTCACATCTAGGGAAACAACTCATAAAATCTCTTGAATTTTTTGGATAAAAATTGTGTAAGTAGTTTGAAACGTCCAACATTTCAAGTGGACACTCCACCCATCATCAAGGACATGAAGTTGATATGTTAGAAAAGAGTGTTGAGGTTTAGGTTTAAATAAGACAATTAAAAGATGATCATTGATGAGGATAAATAATAAAATAGTCGTTAAGACTCGAGGATAAATAATATATATAATAAAAAAATTCGTAGCTTTGGGAAGATAAAAATAATAATGAAATTAAGATAGTAATAGAATAAAAAGATTATGAGCATGCATTTTTGAAATAATGAAAATAATAATAATATGAAAAGATCACGAACTGAAAATTTTGGGTTTAAAAGTACAAATTGAAAAATATTAAGGAAAAGTAAGCTATACGTAAGAGGACCCGAATAAAAAGAAAAACAAGAAGAGTGAAAGGAATAGAAAGGTTCAAAGAGAGAAGGTGAAGAGAAAACAAATCTAGAAGGGTTAGGGAGGAGAAAAAATGGTTAAATGATATCTAAACATGAAAGGCTTAATGATTGAGAAGATGAATGGTAGGATTCTAGGAATGGCTAAGTTTGTAGCCATCTTCGTGATTACAATTATTATGATGTTTTTCAATTTCTAGAGCTTCCCAAATGAGGCATGAAGAGTAAGATGGGGTCGAGGATAAAATTTTTGTTTTTTCAAAAAAAATTAAGAGTTTGGAATTAGAGGAGTGCTTAGAAATCAATGACTTGGAGATATGATTGTGGGTAGTGTCAACTATATGCTCTTTAAGACAAGCTTTAAAGGATCTTCCAATTTGAACTATGTATTATTTTCCACATGGGCAAGGAATTTGGTAAACTAATGGGCTAATCATTGGGTCTGATTTGTCCTTGGTAGTTTTGAATAATTGTTTGAGGGTTTTGCAAGGTTTAAGCATGGTTTTTATATTCTTGTTAGCCAAGATTTTTGAAATATGATTGGTAGTTCCTTGGAAGTTGGGAAGAGAAATGAGAGCAAGGAGGCAATGTTTTTTGATCTAGGATTGTGGGCTAAGTGAAATGCTTAGTTAGTTTATGGCATGGAATTGGTCTTACCTACTCAACTAGAACTACTTGTAATGAAATTCTTATAGGATATAGTGTTTGAGCCTCATAAGATCAAGACGAGGATAAATTAATTAGTGGAGATTCAAGAGAAAAGAATGTGAGTGTATGTAAAGATTAAGGAATATCATGAGAAGATGAAAATGGTTTTTGACAAGAAAGCTAAACCAATTTTTTTTATGGAAGGAGATTTGGTCCTCGTATGGGATAAAATACATGGAGACCTTGGTAAGCATGGGAAATTTGACAACTTGTTGCTAGGCCCCTATGCCATGGAGGATATATGAAGCCAAATCTCCAACTCTTTCCACTTGGCTAACCTAGAGGGGAAATGACTTGATCTTCCTATCAATGGTAAGCATCTCAAGCACTTCATACCTACATAATAATAGCCCCCCCCAGAGAGTCGTACCTTGTACCATAGAATTTCCTTTAATTTTTTAGTTTATTCTCCTTTTCCTTTTTTAATACATGTTTTTTTTGTTTTCCATTTAATAGCTTCGTTGAGATTTTTGACTGAGTCTATAGTCAGAATTTGACTCCATGCCCCAATTTTGACTCTACTACCCAATGTATAAGTCACTTGTTTGTTTCATACATAGATCTGTTTCTGATATGGATTCATGAGGGGATGAAATAAAACACAGAAATATGATAGACACACAGAGATGCAGTAATACTCAATTTCTATTAATGAACGAAATATGCAGGAACTGTAAAAATGCAGAGTGAAATGAACTCGTTGGGATGGTGATAGCTTATCTCTGAGAAGAGATGTGACGACTAAGTGCATTCACAAGAAGATCATTACAATGAGGCCGAAAAAGAATTTTAACATAAAGCATCAATGATAAAACCCTAAACATCCAAAACCCTAACCCTAAGAGATGAAATGCCAAAAGGTTTGTGGGCCCTAATGTGGTTAGTTGATATGTCAACTTCCCTGGGGCATTACTTTTTCATATGTTATTCATTTGGGGCACTCGATATCCCATAAAAAAGGTATAGTTGAGGAGTACAGATTCTGAACAACCAAATAAATGCCTCTGACTATCTATTGGGTGCTTCTGGGCCAAAAAAACATCATTTAAGGCCTCAAAATGATGCCAGAAGTTCAAGACCCAAAAAACTGTAGAAAATTTGCTAAGATGGAAACTTTATTTTGAGCTAGTGGAATAGGTGGGTGGCCACCGATGTCCACCTAGATCAATCCTCTCCCCTTAGGAAGCAATGGTATCCATTGCGTTGAGTACCCCCATCAAATGGGGAAACTTCTGTTGAAGTTGACGATTGGTGAGCCACTTACCTTAGTGTAGTAGTTGTCCTGCTTTGAGAACTCGATAGAGTTGGGTCTTCTGTTGGCAGGTTACCTTAACCTATGTATCCATGATCCGATCAATGGTTTACTATTCCATGCAATTAGGGTTGATCTATGTAGGTGTCAGTTTCTCTGCCACTTCCGATGTGTCCAATAGTGGTGGAAAATATGGCTGAAGGAGGTCCACATTGAATATTGGGTGCAAGCCAAGGAAGGGGGGAATACTTAACTTAAAAGCATTGTCGCCCACAACCTTGGTGATGGTGTAAGGGCCATAACAAAGTGGACACAACTTTTGATGGGGTCCTATAAGGTGTTCTTTCTGCAAATGCAACCAAACCTTATCTCTCACCTGAAACTTGTGTGGAACTTAGTGACGATCATGGAGCTGCTTGTACTTAGCATTGGATTTCTGTAAAATATCATGGGCTTGTTGGTGGATGTGTTGGATCTATTCAATGAATTTGGTGGATTTTTTGGCCTCGGATTGAGCATGGGAAGATTATGCCTGTGTGGACACAAGGGGAAGTGCTACATCAATGGGGCCTAATGGCTAAAATCATAGGCCCACCTAAAAAGGGTTATGACCGATTGAGCTATGGAGGTATTTTTTGGTAGTTGTGTTGAACTTAAGGAAGGATATCATCCCATGTGCATGGATTCTTGAAGTTGAACATGTGCAAGATATGCATGATCATTCTATTGACGACCTATGTAAATCCATCATTTTGGGGGTGGAAGGAAGTGGATTTGGTGAGCTTGGTGTCCAAAAATGACTAGAGGCTCAACCAGGATGTACTCAAGAACCTGTTGTCCTGCTATGATATGATCATATGTGGTAGTCCAAAGTGTGCCCACACTATCTCAAAGAAGAGCTTGGTAGTTTCCTCGACTGTGATACTCTTCTTGCAAGCTGTCATAAAGGCCATCTTAGAGAATCGATCAACAATCATGAATACACACTCATTGCCATGTTTGGTTGAGGGGAGACCTGGCATGTAGTCCATTGAGATAGATTCCCAAGGCCTGTCAGGAATAGGAGTAGGGGTGTGCAGTCCTTGTTTTTTAATGGTTGGCTTGGTGATGGAGCAGGTAGTGTAGGATTTTATATACTTATTGACATCTTGTCGAATCTTTCTTTGAACAATAGAAATACTTCTATAGTATTTCCATTTTCTTCTCCATGCTAAAGTGTCATGCCACCCTACTTTAATGGGCTTCCCAAATCAGCTTTGCACGCTCACTTGAAGTAACATAGAGTCGAACTAGATGGAATAACAATCCATCCTGGAGATAAAAGTTGGCAACGAATATGCATGTTTGTAAGACACCCAACCCCCTAAGTACCCCTTTAAGGGATGGGGTATTAAATTTTTTCTCTTCCTGAACCTCTTTGAATCCCTTTAAAAGGATACCATGGTCTTCTGCTCATCAAGAGCTTTCCAATGACTATAAGTTTTCTCAAAACATATCCCTAGATCAAAATTTATGTCCCTTTGAAGTTTATGGGCCTTTATTGGTCAAATGCCTCTGTACTGCCACATGGCATCCATGTCATTGTTCCCATCTGATGTGGCACTGATGTGTCCTTCCTGCACGACGTGGTTGATGTCTGTGTGTCAGTGTGGCGCTGGTGTGGCACCTGCCACCTAGACACCAAACCTTCGACATATCAGCCTTTGACGTTTTCCGTGCTCAACATGGAGCTCCACATCCTCCCGAGGTCCACCCTCACTAGATAATGACACCTGTCCACCAAGTTATCAGACTGTGGGACCTCAAAATCTCGGATCTTGAGGTTTTGGGACCTCGACCCCTTTTCACTATTCATATATCCCAAAAGGCACGATTCGCCATGAGTGTGTGCTTATGAGATGCATCCCTATCCACAACAGGCCACTTCTTTTGACATGTGGCCTCACCATTATATGCCACCTAGTATGACACGTGGCACTTGTACTGCTTTGACATGTGGCACTCGTTTCCTCCACATACCCTTATCTCATTATGTCAAATCTATGTGCCACATGGCACCACTCACATCATGACACATGGACCTTCCAAGTAGTCTAGAATGGATGTGCATGTCCTCATAGTGGCCAAGGTTCACCCAACATGGCATTAACACTATCCACCTCCTATTTGTTGAATGAAATCATCCAACGCCATCTCAAATCTCTCGAGCATCAGTCATTGACCCTCATTGTAAGATCTATTTCCCAAAAACCTCTCGGTGGTCCGAGATCTGAAATAAAGTTGGCATCCTAGGGCACATGGTCCTATCTGGTCATGCCATCTGACATGACACATGGCACCTGTACCACTCGACATGTGGCACTCTTTTTCCACTTGGACCTTCGTCCAAATATACCAAAACGACGTGACACATGGCACCACCATTGTGTGACATGTAGCCCTCCCACATCACGACATGTGGGCCATTCATCGGGCGACATGTCACCACTGGGCATTAGATGTTGGGACTTTCTCGACATAGTATAACTACGAAACACCTTCGGTGCCCATGATTTACGAAATGATTAACTATGTTAATCCCAATGATTATGGGGTACTTAATTAAGTTAATCCCCAGGATTAGGACTCCTAGCATTTACCACAAGATCTACAGTGTATATTTGTCTCTCGTGTGGAATCCAGGAAGGACACATGTCGCCTCTATATGACTGTGGACATCAAGACCGTGGCTCTTCCCGGTCTCTTGTACACTAAAACTCCCCGCGATCCATCGTATAGGGATTACGAGGTGATTAAGGACTATTAATCATGGGTTTAGTACCCTCGTAGATCCACAGATAAGATCTCTCAGTCGGTAGATCTAACATCTAGGGTTCAAAGGCCCCAATTCCAGGCCTCCGTGTCCACTTGTACCCATGTTTGACACGTGGATTGACGTGGTGTACATGTCATCATCGGGAGTTTGGTTCGTTCATCCAGGTGTAGACACCTATCCACTCGACACTAGTTGGGTGACATCATCTCGGGATCTCGACCACCAAACATCAGGCCATCGAGACTTTACCAACCCCACATACATCTAATATTCCCTCAATATTTGAGATCCAATATTTCTTGTTGGAAAGGATCAATAGTAAAGATGTGATGACCCTCAAATTTAACGACTTGGGGTTTAACAAGACCATTTCGGGGAAAGGGATTGACAAGGTTCCCACACTTAAATCATCAACGAACCATGAGTGACAAGTGTCACCCCCATGACACCTTGGAAATTGTGTAGGCATAACACGTCATGACGACATAACTCTCTCTCTCTCTCTCTCTCTCTCCTCATGCTTGTGTAACAAGACATGGAACCAGGGGTTGGAACCCTAGTCCCTAGACATCGACGTATTAGGACTTCCAAAGGATTTATATTTAGAAATATTCTAGGGTCAAATGCTCTGATTCCCTAGGTCGTGAAAACCCCTCCTGGACTTGGTTATGAAATTCAACGGATGAGATTGTCTCAGCGTTGTGATCTAACAGTGGGTACTAGTTCATTTTTGGACGGTTGAGATGGACCCTCGTCACTAGATCGACGACTATTATTCCTCACATGGGTTTACATAGGATTATGATGGGTAAGAAACCCATCTTTGGACGACTGAGATTAACTCTCAGCTTAGGGAGCAACGACTCTTGAGTCTTGTCGATTTCATTCAATGTAAATTGAATTATAACTTGAGATTTTCGGCTTTAGCAGTCCTCCAGCCTCATGTTGCATCATCTTGTTGGGATTTTAACTCAGCTTCCTGAATGGAGCTAGACAAATCCTTGGGTTATAAGTGTGCAATGATTTTTTAAACTTGTTGATTGTTAGTGGATCAACTAGATATATGCCAGATGTTCTTTCTTGTTCGAGAAAAAGGTGGCTCTAGAGGTATGGAAACTTTGAGATTCTAATTTTTTCTTATGGAAAACACTTATTGAAACATAGGGCAATATCATTATTGAGTGACACCTAGTTGATTTTAAACATGAACAATGCAATTAATTGGTTTATCATATATCAGGCCATAGAGTTGATATAATCACAGTGAAAGTCACCGATATATTCTTATTGAAAGTGCATGCTAAATTTATTTTGACCTATTTTAGATTGTGTAAAGACGTTATGGTACTTGAGAACTTGACCTTATGGCTCTCTTTGTCCACTGGCTTGCTTGTAAGTGATAACATGACCTTCAAGTTGGCTTTGATTTCCCTGTTTGCTTGTAAGACTATACCAATATTTTTAGCTCATCTCCTACTTTGTTAGCTAGTTGCACCAACTTTTGTCATGGATATCCACTAGCTCCTATGATCTATTGGGAAAACTGTTGGGCAAACTGCAATTAACAGAAAAACATTCACGACATTAATACGTTACCAACAAGACTATATTTTGATTCCTACGATTTTAAGTATATTGATTTGAAAGTAAGAAGAGATTAACTATTGTAAATCATAGATTACATCTAGTAGAAACTCCAACTTGTCCATAGTATGGTAATGCTCTTGACTGAATTCTTGCATCTGCGGTGACAAAGGATAGAAACTTTAGCTTGTCCTTGGTAAGGTAATACTTTTGATTCAATTCTCGCATCTATAGGTATGAATATGAGGTATGAATAGCAGAGCTTAAGTTCAATTCCTAATAAAGATCTAATAGTAAGTTAATGCAAAGATATGAATATCGATGCTATGCTTTATACATAACGACCACCGGTAGAATATTTATTAACTTGGATATTTGGCATTATGCAGGCTGGTGGGGAGGCAGTGGGGCAGTGACTGTCTTCGACTACTAGAGCTTCCACCATAGCATTGTTAGAACTAGAAAAAGAGCTTAGACTTCAATCTTGTCAGAACCTACAAAATAGCCACTAAGAAATTTGTATTTTTTAAATCATTTGTTAACTTTGACAATGGAGAAAATAAAATGACATACACAGACAAATAAAAAAATAAATTATTGAAATTTAATAAATAAGAAAATAAATTTGTTTTTAAAAATAAATCCAATTAATATAAAATTTGGACAAAAATTAAAAAATGTTGCAAATGTGAAAATTAATTAATAAAAGTTCAGAACATTTTAACTAGTGACCGAAAACTATAATCCCTAACGAGTGCAGGGACTAATAAAATTCCCACACAAGATAACTTCGAAAACTATAATCCCTAACGAGTGTAGGGACTAATAACATTCCCACACAAGATAACTCAGAAAAAGACTAAAAATCTCCCTCATTTAATCATATTAATGTTTCAAAAGTTTGGTTATTATCAATCAGTCGTATTGTACTATGTATACGTTGGTGGTGCCTATTCATAANCTCTGGAGGTATGTAAACTTTGAGATTCCAATTTTTTCTTATGACAATCACTTATTGAAAGATAGAGCAATATCATTATTGAGCCACACCTAGTTGATTTTAAACATGAACAATGCAATTAATTGGTTTATCATATATCAAGCCATAGAGTTGATATAATCACAGTGAAACTCACCGATATATTCATATTGAAAGTGCATGCTAAATTTATTTTGACCTATTTTAGACAGTGTAAAGACCTTATGGTACTTGAGAACTTGACCTTATGGCTCTCTTCGTCCACTGGCTTGCTTGTAAGTGATAACATGACCTTCAAGTTGGCTCTGTTTTCCCTGTTTGCTTGTAAGACTATACCAATATTTTTAGCTCATCTCCTACTTTGTTAGCTAGTTGCACTAGCTTTTGTCATGGATATCCACCAACGCCTATGATATATTGGGAAAACTGTTGGGAAAATTGGAATTAATAGAAAAACATACACGATATTAATATGTTACCAACAAGACTATATTTTGATTCCTACGATTTTAAGTGTATTGTTTTGAAAGTAAGAAGAGATTAACTATTGTAAATCATAGATTACATCTAGTAGAAACTCCAACTTGTCCATAGTATGGCAATGATTTTGATTGAATTCTTGCATTGCGGTGACAAAGGATAGAAACTTTAGCTTGTCCTTGGTAAGGTAATACTTTTGATTCAATTCTCGCATCTGTAGGTATGAATAGGAGAGCTTAAGTTTAATTCCTAATAAAGATATAATAGTAAGTTAATGCAAAGATATGAATATCGATGCTATGCTTTATACATAGCGACCACTAGTAGAATACTTATTAACTTGGATATTTAGCATTGTGCAGGCTGGTGGAGAGGAAGTGGGGTAGTGATTGTCCTGGTCTACCAGAGCTTCCACCATAGCGTTGTTAGAAATGGAAAAAGAGTTTCGACTTCAATCTTGTCAAAACCTACAAAATAACCACTAAGAAATTTGTATTTTTTAAATCATTTGTTAACTTTGACAACGGAGAAAATAAAATGGCATACACTAAGGGAATAAAGTCAGGGCAAATCAGAAATTAGATTATTGAAATTTAATAAATAGGAAAATAAATTTGTTTTTTTTAATAAATCCAATTAATATAAAATTTGGACAAAAATTAAGAGATGTTGCAAATGTGGAAATTAATTAATAAGAGTTCAGAACATTTTAACTAGTGACTGAAAACTATAATCCCTAATGGAGTGCAGGGACTAATAACATTCCCACACAGGATAACTCTGAAAAAGACTAAAAAGCTCCCTCATTTAATCATATTAATTTTTCAAAATTTTGTTTATTATCAATCAGTGGTATTGTACTATGTATACGTCGGTCACGCCTATTCATAAGTGTAGTCTAAACATTCTATCTTTTGGTTGTTTTCCGACGACTTTTTCTGTTTGATTTTGGCCGAAATCCGGTGAGGAATGGTTGGATCTACAGATTTGAGTGGCTAAGTTTGTATAATCTGAGTGCCTCAAGAGTTTTTCAATACGCTGGATCCATTTATGCATTCAAAAATGTAATTTAAACAACATAAAATAGTGATTTTGTCCAAATTTACATCGCCAGATTCTAACCAAAAAAAACAAAAAGATAGAACTTTTAGCCATCTCCATATTCATATGAAAAGAGCAAATTTAGGCGTTGATGGTGAAGATCAGATTCATCTTTAGAGTCAGTCACGACTGCATACATGCTTTTAAAAAAAAGAGGATAAATAACTCTGTGATTTTACTTTTAGTGATTTGAATTGAATATAAAATAGAAATAGTAGAAATAAATGTTTCATACTTTTAGAATAAAATGGCGATTTTAATCCCACATGACAAAGTATATCTTATTCCACGATATGATTAAGGAGAAAGTGACTCATTAATTAATAACTGGGCAGATAGTATGAAAGTTATTCTAGTTCACTCCGTTGTACAGATAAATGATGCTAAAACTTTAGGTTCTGAGCCCCATTTTTTAATTATTTATGCCGAGTGTCGTTGTTGCTCTTCTTGTTTATGCCGAATTTTTTCTTAACCTTCAAATTAACTATAAATGTGTAAATACATAATACTAAAATTAAATGTGTTTCTAGTTTGGAGGTAAATATGAAAAATTATCTCAAGTCTAGTTTGGAGGTAAATATGAAAATTATCATGATAGTCAATGTTATCCTTAAGTAACCTTAAACTAAGTTAAAATCTAGAGGTTTTAGGATCTATGGATGTTTCTATGTGAGATTGTAGAGAAGGGCCAATATGAGAGCAATTTATATTAAGGTCTCATATAGGCAAAGGAAACTAGACTTGAGAAAGAGCCTTGGAAAGATATTGTGCAACAATATGTTGGAACCTATATAGATCTCGAGGGATCCTTCGTAAGGTTGGAGCATGAACTTGACTTAATGTGTAGGTGAAAGAATATCAACCAACTACCATTCATGATCCCAATTATCTACCTCTTTTGTTTCACTATATTCAAATAGTGAGAGGGGGCAAGTTAAAGTATGCTCAAGTTGGATGGGAAACATCCAAACAAAGGGAAATTTTCACTCATTAAGTAACCTTAAACTAAGTTAAAATCTATGGATGTTTCTATGTGAGATTGTATAGAAGGGCCAATATGAGATCAATTTATATTAAGGTCTCATATAGGCAAAGAAAACTAGACTTGAGAAAGAGCCTTGGAAAGATATTGTGCAACAATATGTTGGAACCTAGATAGATCTTGAGGGATCCTTTGTAACGTTGGGGCATGAACTTGACTTAATGCGTAGGTGAAATAATATCAACCAACTACCATTCATGATCCCAATTATCTACCTCTTTTGTTTCATTATATTCAAATAGTGAGAGGGGGCAAGTTAAAGTATGCTCAAGTTGGTTGGGAAACATCCAAACAAAGGGAAATCCTCACTAATTACTAGTTAGTAGGGAAATCATCACAAGTATATTAATAAATAACTTACTAAGTGGAGTATAATAGGTATCAACCTAATGAGAGCCAACAAAACGTTGATAGGTCAAAAATGAGGTGAGAGATTGAGAAGCTACCCTAAGGCAAGTGTGCACCAAGTCAAACTCTAAAGGGGTGCTCTTAGGAGGTCATGTGAAAGTCCTGTGTGAGAACAACTCAAGAAGAACCCATGTAAGGTTTTGTAAGAGGGTGACTCTTAATTAATAGGGCTAAGGTTAAGATCAATACCCTAGTTGTGCATTGCCATTTAGTTTATGAGAATATCATCTAGACTACACAACTTGGTCATATTAATCCAAGGAAAAGCATGTCACAATAGAACAAAATGATAGAGGTAAGTTTATTGTGAACATAAATGAAATTAGTCAAAATAATATATCGATGATCCATTAACATATGACTAAACTAAAATTGGAAAAATGTCTAAGGCTCAAGGTGTAAGGATTGGTCCTAATTAATGCTAGATGAAATGGTGAACATATGAAGGTCAACAAAAGAAGTTTGGACAATGAGGAGAACAAGGAAATGAGTGATCAATGAGGAGGATATTGACAAAGAAGGTGAATGAAAAAGGGTTTGATAATGTTAACCCATCAATGCTAGTCATGATGGTTGAATATCTCATGATGTAGGATTCCACTGATGTAGCCAAAATGCTATTAATGTGAGTTACTATTGATGATGACAACCTTACATCTTGTCAACATCAAAGACATCCAATCTAACGACAATATCTCCAAGACCCATCATGTTAGTGATAGCCACTCAAGCACGTTGGCATTAGTCATGAGGATTGCTACGAGTTGAAATGTCATAATGATCTTCAAATATTTTCAATAGGTTTGCTTATTTTAGACTAGTGCCAAAATTCATTGGGAATGGAGTCATAATGTACCACACCTAACCACATAACTCGCTATTTAATATGAAGGCGAAACTACTACTAAAGAGTTCATGATAGCATGCATTTAACATTTCAATGAGATAAACAAAGAATCTTGCTAAAGACAATTTTACAACATAACACATCACTAAATATGAGCAATCAACACAAACAAAATCTCTACACGTAACTATGACAATCTAAAAAAGACCAAATAGTTGGATCAACTGCTCATTTTAATGGTCAATCTAACGACCACCAACCCTTGTTCAATTAGTCTTCAGCAAATAAATAGACAAACCACACATATGCATCCAACCATTTGAAGATGACATTGCATTAATGATGATCTACTATCTTGGGAGGGGTAGCTACATGATCAGTTTCCATAAGCCTGCATGTATTACTCTAAGAAAACCAAAGGGAGGCTCCATGAATCTCGTGCCATGACCCAAGAAGAGTTGTTTCTTTAATCAATAGCCATGATCAAATAACTACATTAATTATCATTATGTTATAGCCATATTTGGTCCCCCTGACCAATGGGGTTGAGCGTATCCTTTACCATTTATCAAATCAACGGTTTGCCAAGCCTTTGGACAAGTTTTGAATTAGTTTATCTTATGTGCATGTCGTATTGAAGTGAAACCCACACATAAAGCACTTGTTGCTAGTTAGCAACCCATGTGCACCCTCAAAATGACCCCAAAAATAAATAAAATGCAAAATGCATGGGCCTCGAGCATAAATCACAAAGGTCGTACACTTGTGCAACCCATATTTCTTGCTCCAACAGATGGAACCACTTTTTGAATGTATAAATAAGGGATTTGTGGTTGGGAGGGACACACCCTTATGCTAGAGAAAATTTGTTGGACCTTGTTGAGATTCTTTTTCCATAGGTTTTCTCATTGTGTATAACCAACCTTGG
>SNQJ01S0002762.1:209451-221465 GCA_010110895.2 Picea sitchensis | reverse complement strand
AATAATGTTAACCTATCAATGCTAGTCATGATGGTTGAATATCTCATGATTTAGGATTCCACTGATGTAGCCAAAACCCTATTAATGTGAGTTACTATTGATGATGACAACCTTAAATATTGTCAACATCAAAGACATCCAATCTAACAACAATGTCTCCAAGACCCATCATGCTAGTGATAGCTACTCAAGCATGTTGAAATTAGTCATGAGGAGTGCTATGAGTTGAAATGTCATAATGATCTTCAAATATTTTCAATAGGTTTGCTTATTTTAGACTAGTGCCAAAGTTCATTGGGCATGGAGTCATAATGTACCACACTTAACCACATAACTCGCTATTTAATATGAGGGTGAAACTACTACTAAAGAGTTCATGATGTCATGCATTTAACAACATAACACAATGAGATAAAAAAAGAATCTTGCTAAAGACAATTTTACAACATAACACATCACTAAATATGAGCAATCAACATAAACAAAATCTCTACACGCAACTATGACAATCTAAAAAAGAACAAAATATTGGATTAACTACTCATTTTAGTGGCCAATCTAACGACCACCAACCCTTGTTCAATTTGTCTTCAACAAATAAATAGACAAACCACACATATGCATCCAACCATTTGAAGATGACATTGCATTAATGATGATCTACTATCTTGGGAGGGGTAGCTACATGATCAATTTCCATAAGCCTGCATGTATTACTCTAAGAAAACCAAAATGAGGCTCCATGAATCTCGTTTCGTGATCCAAGAAGAGTTGTTTCTTTAATCAAGATCCATGATCAAATAACTACAATAATTATCATTATGTTATAGCCATATTTGGTCCCCCTAACCAATGAGGTTGAACTAATCCTTTACCATTTATCAAATCAACAAGTTGCCAAGCCTTTGGACAAGTTTTGAATTAGTTTGTTTAATGTGCACATTGTATTGAAATGAAACCCACACATAAAGCACTTGTTGCTAGTTAGAAAACCATGTGCACCCTCAAAATGAGCCAAAAAATAAATAAAATGCATGGGCCTTGAGCATAAATCACAAAGTTCGTACACTTGTGCAACCCATTTTTCTTGCTCCAATAGATGGAACCACTTTTTGAACGTGTAAATAAGAGATTTGTGGTTGGGAGGGACACACCCTTATGCTAGAGAAAATTGGCTAGAACTTGTTGAGATTCCTTTTCCATAGGTTTTCTCATTGTGTATAACCAACCTTGGTTCTCCAAGTCCAGTAGATTTTAAGTGAGGTGTTTTGAGCCACCCTTTGTCTCACTCACCAAAGAAAAACTTATGTCCTTCTTGAGTGGGAGTCTTAATCATGTGGTCGAGGATAGATGAACCCAAACTTGGGTGATGGAGGTCTTGTGATAGGATCGAGTATATTATCTATTGTTGCTCACTTTTGAATCATTTATATATAGATCTATCTTCTCCCCCACCCCCCACAATTCCTTGAGTCATTTTGATTATATCCATTACATTAGAATGTTAGGAATTATGGCTAGACTATTGACCTAAACTTAGTTAGGGTTTCATGTTTTATAATCTATTTTATATTATTATAAATGTTAATTGGAAAATGAGGAAGGTATAAATGTTAGGTGTAAGGTGATTTGGTGCTAGAATTGTGTTAACCAAATTGCTCATGGAGATCAAGCTCAAAATCTAGTTAGAAGGTATTATTCTCTCTCATTTTCATGGAATTTCAAGCATTAACCATTAACCCTAGCAAAAGATAGATTATGTATTTATTGTATGCTTTGTCAGTGAGACTCAAACCCTACCCTCTCACCAAGGATAATAACCTATCATAGAAGAAATCCCTAAAATGGAATTTGATACTCCACTTGAGAGAATTATTTGAATTATTCTATTTGGGTTGGAATTTTCAATTTCTTATAGGTTTAGCTTGTAGATTCTATTGACCTTAGTGGTTTGTCTCTTGGTAAACTTAGGCACACAAATTAAATTGTTGTTTCAGGCTTACGCTTTTAATTTTTCTCCCCGTCTTTGTATGTGCATGTGGTCTAAAATGTTGATAGTCGTGCACAGTATGTGGGTTGTGCTTAACAACCAACACAAACTTTCTTGTGTATGCTAGTTGCTTTTTCACAACTTGCATGTAGTGTGTAGGTTGGTATTTGGCAATTTGAGTGCATGCCTATGGGAATTGAAAATTATCAAGCCTATTAAATTGTAGATCTAATGTTTAGAGTTTCCTTTAAAAAATGAGAGTATTCTCACGTGCTTTGAGACCTAGTATAGTCAAGTTAATTGGTGTCATTTCAGTTTCATTGTTTGCAAGTTTCACATTAAAAAAAAATGGGTTAATTGGTGGAATTGCATTTCCAAGTTAGTTGTTATTATTTTACAACATTTTAGGAATTTGGAAGAGTTGCATTGCATCGAGAAGGAAATTAGATTTCTTTGCATCTTTAATTTGGATTAGTTACAATTTCAAGTTAATTCATCGAAATAAAAAGTGTGGTTGTATATGTATCTTGAAATTTCTTTATCGTTCCAGTGATCTTGAGTCTGAAACAATGTCTCAATTTCACTCTATCACCTTATTCGAGTAATCAACATACCCTATAAGTAACACTAATCTAAAAAGGACTAAACTCAATTTTATTTTTAGAAAATCAATAGTAGTCTAGGTTACAAACTTGGTGTAGGATTGGAGAAGAAATTCTCCAAGGCCACCAAAGTTGAAACTGGGTGTTGAAACAAACCTTGAATTTTTGATCTTAAGGATAATTTTTTTTTGTATCTTTGAGTCTTTGCATTATATAAATTTTCTAAAGCAAAAAATTTCATCTCCAACGATTTCACGATGCCTTTATGGTTCATTTTTGAATAAAGAATGATTAAAAATCTAAATGAATATAAGTTTTCCAATATTATTCGAAATAATCTTTTAAAACGGACATTTATTTAAAACTTAATGAATTTTAATTTACGTCGGGATATCGGGATTCAGAGTTTTGAATGAACAAATGTTCAACACAAATTAAATAGCTAAATCCCGATTCCCGATTTTCCGATACATTAATCCTTAATTAAAACATCATTTACTTAAATCAGATTTAAAAAGGGTTTAAACTTTAAGTTAATCTCATCGCAAAATCGGGATTCACGATTTTGTGAGAAAAAATAAACTTGTCATCGTATTTCCCGATTTCCCGATCCACGATTTCGGTTAATCCTTAAGTGAGGTTTGGAATTAATCTAATTACTGTTAAGCATGATTAAGATTAAATAATCATATCGGGATATCGGGATTCACGGTTTTGTGAGCAGCAGTTTTCATGACATTGGATTTCCCGATTTCCCGATCCCCGATTTACCGACGAATGAAATCCCAAAATTTTATTAATCTGGATTAATTAAGATAATAAAAATATTTTAACTTAAATAATACATCGCGATTACGTCTATCGGTATTCTTCGATGACTTGTTTCCTTGACATCAAAAGTTCTGAAACTCCGATAAGAATGTTTTCAAATTAAATCAAGATTAACGCTAATTAATCATTCTTAGAAACAAGGTTTAAGGTTTAAACTTTTGATAAATGATTTTTAATGCGACATAGTCCGATTTGGTAAGTTTCTATTATATTTGAAAATATCGGGAAATCTCAAGTACAGACATTAAATGTATATATTCGGAAATATCTTTTGCATTAAGAGCCTTAAATTCATAACAGAGGTACAAATCTCGATGTTATTATGATATACTTGAGATAAATTTTTGAAACGTTTATATTATCATTTCGAAGCTAAATTCCGCTCTGTTACAGGTTTTCAAGTGAACACAGAGCTATGGCACCCAAAAAGGCTTCGAAGAAAAATAAGGAGCAACCAGAAGATGATATTATTTCAGACACTACTGCATTTGGGGTACACTCTGTCAAGTCATGGAATGGAATTGCCGAAATAATAGAAGATGAACTGAAGTATGCGGCCACCGATTTAGATAATCATCTCTAAGATATCGCCGAGACCGAGCTGCATAAGGTTGTTGCACGTCCGATACTGGTTTCATATACTGATATGGTCGCCTGGGCACTGGATAAAGTAGATGTTCCGAACAGAAGTATTCTGAACGAGCAAGGAGCTGTTATCGGCTCATTCAGGCCTGAACATATCCAAGTAATGTATAAGCTCTCACCAAATTATAAACACACTTATAATTCTTAGTTTGTAGCTGCTTTTCAAAAAAAAGAGTGCATTGAAGGTGGCCAAACATACCCTGACATGATAAGAGGATGGGCCAGAGATGAAAACAAGTTTAGGGCAGATATACATCGAATTTATGCCACAACTTCCTTAAATGAATACATGTTGTATGTAGCAATGATGTTATGTAGAATTTTTGGGAGAAAGGATCCTTTTGATTTTAATGCAGACCAGACACCTTTCTTAGAAGAAGTTTCAGAGGGGCGCAGTTTCAATTGGCACAAAATTTTATCAGACAACATCACTTCAGAGGTTATGAATTACAAAACAGCTAGGTCAAAGGGACAGCCAGTGGCCTTTTATATGTCAGCTTATATCATGGATGCCATTTGTTTTATGACTCTTTTACCATTAATAAATTGGAGTTGGAATGCCTCTTGCCCAGAACCTGTCCATAAGTACCACTCAGCTCTGTGGGAAGAAAATGCAAAAAATGCTTTTTATGAGGTTTGTCATTATATAATTATTCCTCTACACAGAATTTTCTTTGGATGCGAACCTCCTCGCATTTCCAATACCATCATAAAAAACCTCAAATCAGTTGCTGACTGGTTCATCGAGGAAATTTTTTCCTATGTGAGAGTTTATGGTTGTTCTATTCCGCCTCATGCACTTCCAAAATTTTTACCAGACAGGTTACTATGCAGAGAAGTGGCTTATTAGTTGGTAAATGGTGGTATTGGGCTAGAATTAAAAGCTCAGCAGAAAAAGGCATGGCCATCTTTTTCTGTTTATCTAGGAAAATTTGTTTTATTAAACATAGGCCATTCTAAGGCAGAAGCCGAATCATTGGGCGAAGTGAAATTAGTAGATATAGAACACAGGAAACACGACCCATACCAAATAATCAGTCGGCATTTCACACAATGTGGTTTGAAATCATATGAACATGAATTTTCAGTTTATGACGATGTTTTTAAAAATGTTAAATCTTATCAAGAAGTTCAGAGCAGAGTGCAAACCTTGTCACCTGATGCACAGGTGGGGATTGCCTCTTTTCAAAGAAATAGAAGACAATGTCTGCCAAGGATTTTACAAGGCGAAATGCCAATATCAACGCAAGAGCAAGAAACAATGCCTCCAGGATTTGAAACTATCATTCAGTATGATTCAAGTGACAAGGTAAATTGAAAGATTCTTAAAATCCTTCTCAGAATACAGAGGGTTCTCAGACCAGAGAATCACGGACAGAAAAAGGAAAAGGAATTGAAACAAGCCCAATAATTCTAGATGATATCCCAGAGAATGTTGGGGGAACAGTTTCACAGGAACTCGACAGTCCTACTACAACATTGACCCCGCTTCAGTCCACTTTTGGAACCCCTCATGAAGGAGTTCTATATGTGAGTGATTTAGAGCCGATTACCAGAGATGAAATCCATTCATCTGATTATTTTTTCAGTAAAAAGCGAAGAGCTTTTTTGAAACAGGAATTACATCCTGTAGGAGAAAGAATGATAAAAAAACATAAAATTATCATTGATGGAAAGAAGCTAAATGAAGGAGAATTCGCTACAGAGCTAGCAGGAACCATGGGTGATATAGCATCAGCCAACATGTACTCTGTAGGAAATTTAACCACTATGCTAGAGCAAAAGGATCAGGAAATAATTCAGCTACAGGACAGATTAAAGGAAAATGAAAAAATTATTCGCTGGGGAATACAAAAAGGTCTAGAACAAGCTAGACTCAAGGACATCCAAGAAATCCAAAAGTTAAATGAAAATTTGGATGAGGCAAAAAACATGATACAAGTTACTCAAGAACAAGTGCAAAAGCTGGGCAATGAAAATAAATCTCTGCAAAATAAAATCATTTCAATTACTAATCAAGTGATTGAAATGGAACATTTCAAGACTAAAGCATTAGAGATATATGCAAATATTGAGGAAGAACAACAGAAGATATTCTGTAATCTGGAGATCATCCAAAATTATTTTCAAGAATCTAAGAGGTCTATGGAAAAGGTAGTGCAAAAAGAAAGAGAAGCTAAAGCAGCAAGGAATTCTTTCCAAAAGATAATAACTTCTTTGCAAAAAGAAGAAACTCTAAAATCACAGAAATTATCCATTTCAGAGCAGTTGAAAGGAGATATAATGATAAAGGTTTGGGAAACAAAATTGGAAGGATATAAAAGAATTACAAAAGGAGTCAATGAAGATTGTCAAAAGATCTTCGATTTTATTGAAAAAGATGTAGTACATATCGGGACAGATGGATTTTCCGAGTTGTTAGGAGAAATCAACATTAACAGGTATCAGCTGAAAATAAAAGAAGAACTTGAAGAAAAGAAAGCGGAAATCTCAAATATTAAAGTGGTCAACATTGCAGAAATCAATAAGTGGATGATAGCGTCAAGTTCGAAATTGCAGAAAGTTAAATTCACAGAGAAAACAATATGAAGTCAATTGCCAGGCATACAAAGAAGTTTCTTCTCTTTCGAAGAAACTGAAGTACCCGAGGCTCCTAAAGTCTTTGTAAACTTTTTAGAGAAATATGTTCAATACATTGAAGTGGATAAAGAAAGTTCTTCAATACAAATTTAGGACTTTGTAAATAATCTTATTTTCATAATTTTGAAATAAATTGTAAACGGTTGACATTAGTCCATGCAACCGTAATATTAGGAAGTTGGTTAGTTACCAATGAAAGACTTTGATAGAAATGTATAAATATAGTTTCGAGAGGCGGAAAAATGGTTTCAGAAATTTTGGAGAAGGCCAATTTGTGTAATATCATCTTTGAAGTTTATCGGAATATAAACCGCAACAAGATTCTGGATCCTGCAATTTTGTGATTATGTTTCTTCCCTTGTTTATCATCATTTGTTAAATCTTTTTCTTGATGTGCATTTCTAACAAGTGAATCAATTTGAAGTTATATAGATTGTTGTTTATTGTTTCAGATTGGTTTGGATGTTGAATGTTTTACAGTATTTCCTCTGAAATTACTTTAGTGATTTTAAGACCTATAAACCTTTTGTTCCTTAATATCTAATTATGTTAGAAATATTGTTTTTCTTTCATCATTGTTCATTGAAGTATAAGATTCTTTCTAGATAAAAGCCTTATATTTCTCTATCTCGTGTTCCATTGTTTACAATTTCAAAATTGTTGCAAAACCAAGAAACGACCTTGATTGTGTTTTTACATTAATGTTTTAGATTTTAAAGTTGTTTCATTAATATCATCTCTGAAAATCTGAAGCAACCAATCGATAAAAATCCTTTTACAAAACTTCTTAAAACCCTATCACCCATGACAGTCCCTAGTGGTAGACAACCAAACGTAGAACCTGGTCTTCAGTATCAAACCAACATTGCCCTAAACTTATTTAACACCATTCTACAAACAACAACCAATAGGGCTGAGTTAGAAAGATCGTGGGCTGCAATTGAACGTGATATAAGCATCCAAGAGCAACGGGAAGCAAGACAGAGACAATTGAGAAACCGAATCTGATCTAGTCTTTCTTTGTTTCTTTGTTCTAAAGTATTATCATAAAAAACCTTTTTTTGGATGCCTTGACGGTATGTTTTAGAGCCTTAAAACATAAACTCAGGAACAACATCTTTTTGGCGCCGTTTTCGGGGAACGAAGAAACGAATTATTTCCCTGGGAAAAACGACATTGACACTTTCTGTTGTTGATAGTGAACAAGAACATAAAACTTTCTAAGTCTAAAATTATCTTTCACTTGGCGACTCCACATTTGATAAAATGGCTAGTAGCTGTAAAAACACTAGAAAAAACCCGGATAGCAAACAGACCTCGCTAGTCTCTAATCCGGAAAAAATCTTAAAATCAAGAAAATCTTTTAAACAAATCCTTTTATCAATTCATTCTACAAATCAGCCTAATTTAACACAGTCACATTCATCAGAAACTTTCGAATGATCACTTTCGTTTCCACCCTCTTTTGACACTTTTTCTTTTCCCGAAGTTTCGTCTCCTGTCTTCCAAGAATCTTCTCTGCACACTGTCTCAACTTCAGTTCCAAACCTAACCATGGCGGGACAAGGAGGTGGAGGAGGAGCTGGAGGTGGAGGGGGTGCTCCTGGAGGCGGTCAAATACCAGTTCCTGTGATTTTTTCCAAAGTGGCGGCTAGGTATGCTCCCTTAGTCCTTCCTGCCCCTCTTCATGATCTTCCTGAAAACTATATGAAGAGCCTCCCTAAATTTACAGGGGAGGGTGATCTAACTGCACAAGAACATATTAATTTTTTCGATCAATTTGCAGATATACTTGGAATAGAACATGAAGATGTTTATTCCAGATTACTGTTTCAAACTTTTGAGGAACAGGTAAGAACTTGGTTTACATCCTTACTAGTTGGGTCATTAAGATCTTATGAAGAGCTGGAGAGCGCATTTATCAAACAATGGGGTGAGAGAAAAGATCACCTCTACTACCTAACAGAATTCGGAGCCCTTAAAAAGAAAAATTATGAGTCAGTGTTGGAATTCACACAAAGACTTAATAAATTATATAATAAGATTCCAGCTGAAGTTAAGTCTTCACAACCTTCAGCCAAAGTAACTTATGCTGGTGCGTTTGATCCTGACTTTGCTTTACTATTGAGGGAGAGAAGATCATTGGATCTACCTAAAATGCAAGATGATGGAGTTGAAATTGAATCTAATATGATGGCATCAGGAAAGCTTAAAGCAAAGACAGAAAATGTAAATAAAGAAAATAAAAAATTTAAAGAACAAGGTGGACCTTCAGGGTCAGGAAAATCTATTGGAGATAGAATAGATGAGATGGCTAGGGTCATCCAACAACTCTCAAACAAAATTTCGAAAATGGAGTTAGAAAAACCTAGAAGGGATAATTTTCCCAGAAAAGATTTTCGAAAAAATCCAGAACCACAAGGACCACATAAAACGATAAAAAATGAAGATCAAAAAATTCAAGCACCCTTTAAGAGTGAAGATTATATTGGAGAAGGAGATTTTGGTGAATTTGAAGGATTGGACGAAGATATTAGTAATCTTGGTGATGATAATAGATATCCTTATTTATCTATACAGGATTATGAAGCATCTTTGGTTAAGGAAAGAAAATCAGAAGATAAAGTTAGCAATAATGCCACTGATGATCATACATATCAAAGTGTTGCAGATGATATTATTGCTGATTTGCAGGGAAGATATAATCTGAGACCGAGAAATAAAAATCTTCGTAACGTTCAAACGAAAAAGGTTTTGCTTAGAAATGATACTGATGAGGAAAACCCAAAAGTTGCAGATAAACAATCTGCAAAAAGAAATACAATAGATAACCCTGTACAATTAGAACCAGTAGGAACCACACCTGTAAATACACAAACTCCGATAAAATAAAATAAGGTTACATCACAACATAAAACTGAGAAAAAGGTTATGGAAGCCCCACACGTTGAAAATGACAAGGCCTTAGGAAATTTTAATTTGGAAAACGAAATAAGCAAGATCAAAATTCCTATCCCCCTTGTCGAATTGGTGAAAAATCCAGTATACCGAAAACAAATAGCTAAAATGATCAATTTTTCTGAAAAGGAAATTCAGGCCGACACAATTAACTTAGAAGATGATAAACCTATCATAGTTTTCGGTCCACACGTAGAAGGGACAAAAGATACAGTAGCTCATTTTTATATCACACTTACCATTTTTGATCACCTTTTACACAATTGTATGTTGGATTCTGGAGCTTCGCATAATGTCATGCCTAAAGCGATAATGGATAAACTTGGTCTCGAAGTCACAAGACCCTATGGTGATTTGTATTCTTTTGATTCTAGGAGAGTTAAATGCATAGGGATGATTAAAGACCTAGTCGTTAACTTGGCCCAGATACCCTCTAAAAGCATCCTTATGGATGTGGTAGTTGCAGATATTCCCCCAAAATATGGAATGCTACTATCTAGATCATGGGGTGCTAAGCTTGGAGGATCCATCCAGTTAGATATGACATACGCCACGATCCCTGTTTTCGGAGGACAATTCACTCGTCTATAAAGGGAAACTCGAATGGCGTTCAATGTGAGTGACCCAAAAAATCCTAAAAATCACCTAGTGTATATCGCAGACCAGGATTTAGGGAACTGTATATTATCGTTAGATGATGATTTTGAGATGGATGTAGATGATAAATATACAGAAGAAAAAGTTCAAAAAAATGAAATAAAAGAAAATGTATATAATACCGGCACATGGAAAATGTTTTTTGATGGTGCTTCCTCCTATCTTGGAGCTGGAACTGGAGTAATCCTTATTGCCCCTGATGATCAATTTGTGATCCCTTTTTCTTATAGGTTCCAGTGGTATATAGACTGTACAAATAATGTATGTGAATATGAGGCTTTAGTACTTGGTTTAGAATCCGCAAGGAAAATGAAAATTAAAAATATTGAAGTTTTCGGTGATGCTGAATTAATAATAAAACAAGTAAATCAACAATATCAAGAAAAACATCCAAGATTAGGGTCTTATAGAAACTGTGTATGGGATTTAATTGAGAATTTCTTCACTTCTGTGAATTTCCATTTTGTCCCTAGATCCGAAAACCAACAGGCCGATGCCTTAGCTAAAGTTGCATCAACGTTTAGCCCCCCAACAGATTTTAATTTAAAATACCATATTCAAATGAGACATCGTCCTTGCATACCTGATAATGTACAACATTGGCAAGTTTTCGAAGATGATGAGCAACTCAGAAAGTTTCTTGAATATTTAGATGAGTTTTCAGAAACATATAATGATCAGGAGAATCAAAATGATCTTATTTGGATCATGCAGGAAGGCGAAGATGCAAAAGAGTTTCATGATAAAATAGCTAATCACCGGATGCTTGTTTTAAAAAATAATCAAATCCCCAAAGGTCTGATACCTTTGGAAAGACTCTTCAATAAAGATGACATTCCTTCTAAAACCACTCTGCAACCTCAACCAGAAGAGGTTGAAGACTGTAACATAGGAACTGTAGATAATCCCAAAATGGTTAAGTTATCTAAATTTTTGTCAGTAGAAAATAAAAACAAATATACAGAATTGTTGAAAAAGTATAAAGATGTGTTTGCATGGTCATACGAAGATTTGAAAACATATGACACCTCGGTGATAGAACACAAAATACCACTTAAACCAGGTGTCAAACCTTTCAAGCAAAAACTCAGACAGTTTAACCCGATCTTATTACCTGTCATTGAGAAAGAAGTGAAATTTTTTTTAGACGCTAAGATTATTGTTCCCTTAAGATACTCTGACTAGGTTGCTAATCTAGTACCATTAAGAAAGAAAAATGGGGAAATCAGATTATGCATTGACTTTAGAAATTTAAATAAATCTTCTCTTAAAGACAACTATCCTTTACCAAAAATGGATCACGTCCTGGAGAAAGTAGTAGGGGCTACTAGGATGTCCATGATTGATGGCTTTTCAGGATATAACCAAATTGCTGTTAGTGAGCCTGATAAGGAAAAAAATGCATTCAACACTCCTTGGGGTACTTTTATGTATGATAAAATGCCATTTGGATTAATGAATGCAGGAGCCACCTTTCAACGAGCAATGGATATTGCCTTTGTCGGCGAACGAGATAAGTTTGTAGTTATATATCTGGATGACCTTACTGTGAGGCTCTGGTACTAGCAAGTCCAGATTATCTTAAGGAGTTCTTCATTTTTTCATTTGCTTCAGAACATACGCTGGCTGTTGTTCTCCTACAGAAGAATGAAGAGGGTTTTGAGCAACCCATCGCCTTTTTCAGTAAAAGC
>SNQJ01S0002762.1:198233-208721 GCA_010110895.2 Picea sitchensis | reverse complement strand
ACCCGCTTGGTTTCCTCTTAGCTTGCTTGGTTGAATCAGAGACAGAGGAAGTCATCAGTCAGTTTCATGAAGGGGTCTATGGAGGGCATCATGCTTGGAGAGAAACATCATATAAAATTTTAAGGGCTGGTTATTATTGGCCCAAGCTGTTCCCTGATGTAAATGCTAAGGTAAGGGCTTGTAACCCTTGTCAATTTTTCACTGGAAAACATAAGTTACCAGCTATGCCGTTAGTTCCAGTCAAAACATAAGCCCCTTTCCAACAATGGGGGGTTGATTTCATAGGTGAGATAAATCCACATTCAAGCGCTCAACATAGGTGGATTCTCACTGCCACGGATTATTTTACCAAGTGGTTGGAGGCAATACCCACCAAGAAGGCCACTGATTCAGTGGTTATAGAGTTTTTGGAAGAGAATATATTGGCAACATTTGGATGTCCTAGAAAGATAGTAACAGATAATGCTCAGGATTTCAAGTCAATGGCAATGATTAGTTTCTGTCAAAAATATAACATTGTACTAGGACATTCCACAACATATTATCCGCAAGGAAATGGTCTAGCTGAATCTTCTAATAAGAGTTTGATCAGCGTAATTAAGAAAGTCTTAAATGAAAATAAAAGATCTTGGCACTTACAGTTAAAGTATGCTTTATGGGCAAATCGAATAGGAACGAAGAAATCTACTGGTACCTCACCATTTCAAATGGTTTATGGAACAGACGTAGTATTACCCATAAACTTAGCACTTCCTGTAATGAAGCTGTGGCAGGATGAGAAGGAAGAACCAAATCCTCTCACCAGAAGAATAAACCAATTAATTGAAGTCCAGCAACACAGGGATGTAATAGATGAAAAACTACAGAAGTACCAGGAAAATATGAAGCTACTATTTGATCGCAAGGCCAAGAACAAAAACTTTCTTCCAGGAGATCTAGTTCTAAGGTGGGATGCTCGAAAGGAAGATTCAGGTAAAAACAGTAAATTTGATCACATTTGGTATGGACCTTTTAAAATATCATCTTCTGAAGGTAAAAACTCTTTTCTACTGGAAAATTTAGATGGTAAGATCCTAAATGCCCCATGTTAATGCACGATTCTTAAAGCATTACATGGAATATAAAAAAATAAAAAAATAAAAAAATAAAAAAATAAATAAAAATAAATAAATAAATAAACATAAAAATAAAATAAAATAAAACAAATTTGTACATACCGGTTTCTTTCTCACATTGTTAAAAAATAAAAAAAAAATTAATAAAAGTTTTTTCGTATCAGAGTTGAAGAGATTTTATATTGACTTTGAAAATTATCAAATGATTGAATTCAGTTGGGTCAGTTTTCATGTTTTTCTCTCTGACTAAAAATGGTTATGTTTGAGATTAACTCTGTATTTCTTAAGATGTTTAACAGTTTGTCTGAACTTTAAAGCTTGCTCAAAAGAAAACCCCTTGAAAATGTTTTCCCTTTTTTCTCTACAGACTTAGGAAGTTTTGAAGGTTGAAAAAAATTGGTTTAGAATAATCAAAACAAGTTGACAAACCATTGTTATAAAATTTTACACAGATCACCAACCCTGATATATTAAATATCACTGATTGCCCCCGCTTTGTAAGCATGAGCTAACTATGAGACAGATGGTGAAAGAAAATTCATAATTGATTGCCCCCATCTAGTTATACAGACGATGAAAGGAAATTCATTTAAATGATTGCCCTCATCTAAAAATAAAAAAAATAGATAACTTCACCGGGGTACTGAACATGCCCGCTGGCAGTGAAACAATGTCTAAACATAAAATTAGCATTCAAAGCGATGAAAGGAAATTCAGTAAAAAGGGACAGATAAATTCACCGGGGTACTGAACAGGCCTGGTAGCAGTGAAGCAATATCTGAGGTATCTGTAAGGTTGTCATACTTATCTGTAAACTCTATTCTAGTTATCAATCTTTCAAAAACTGGATATTCGTCTTAAGTCAAATAGAGCTTCCCAGTTTTAAAATTATGAATTTTATTTCGATTGATGCAAGCTGAAATGTTCAATAATCTGTTGAGCTCCTAAAGATTGTTCAAATCATCTCAATACTAACTCAATTTTGGAATGAGAAGGAGAACTTTGAAAAAGACTATATCTGAATTTCAAATAAGTTTTGAAAAGGTTTTCAAAGACCATACGCGTTATCTTTTCTTACTCCTTGATCAGTTTATCAGAAATAAACTCTTGACCCCATTACCCAATGAAGGCACTGAGTCTGCATGTTCTCCTCATCCCGCAGGGAGACGAGGTCCCCATTTGGAGCCTATGTTGAAATAGACTTTGAATTTTTGATCTTAAGGATAACTTTTTTTTGTATCTTTGAGTCTTTGCATTATATAAATTTTCTAAAGAAAAAAATTTCATCTCCAACGATTTCACGATGCCTTTATGGTTCATTTTTGAATAAAGAATGATTAAAAATCTAAATGAATATAAGTTTTCCAATATTATTCGAAATAATCTTTTAAAACGGACATTGATTTAAAACTTAAGGAATTTTAATTTACGTCGGGATATAGGGATTCAGATTTTTGAATGAACAAATGTTCAACACAAATTAAATAGCGAAATCCCGATTCCCGATTTTCCGATACATTAATCCTTAATTAAAAACATCATTTACTTAAATCAGATTTAAAAAGGGTTTAAACTTTAAGTTAATCTCATCGCAAAATCGGGATTCGCGATTTTGTGAGAACAAAGAAACTTGTCATTGTATTTCTCGATTTCCCGATCCACGATTTCGGTTAATCCTTAAGTGAGGTTTGGAATTAATCTAATTACTGTTAAGCATGATTAAGAGTAAATAATCATATCGGGATATCAGGGTTCGCGGTTTTGTGAGCAACAGTTTTCATGACATTGGATTTCCCGATTTCCCGATCCCCGATTTACCGACGAATGAAATCCCGAAATTTTATTAATCTGGATTAATTAAGATAATAAAAATATTTTAACTTAAATAATACATCGCGATTACGTCTATCGGGATTCTTCGATGACTTGTTTCCTTGACATCAAAAGTTCCGAAACTCCGTTAAGAATGTTTTCAAATTTAAATCAAGATTAACGCTAATTAATCATTCTTAGAAACAAGGTTTAAGGTTTAAACTTTTGATAAATGATTTTTAATGCAACATAGTCCGATTTGGTAAGTTTCTATTATATTTGAAAATATCGGGAAATCTCAAGTACAAACATTAAATGTATATATTCGGAAATATCTTTTGCATTAAGAGCCCTAAATTCATAACAGAGGTACAAATCTCGATGTTATTATGATATACTCGAGATAAATTTTTGAAACGTTTATATTATCATTTCGAAGCTAAATTCTGCTCTGTTACAGGTTTTCAAGTGAACACAGAGATATGGCACCCAAAAAGGCTTCGAAGAAAAATGAGGAGCAACCAGAAGGTGATATTATTTCAGACACTACCGCATCTGGGGTACACTCTGTCAAGTCATGGAATGGAATTGCCGAAATAATAGAATATGAACTGAAGTATGTGACCATCGATTCAGATAATCATCTCCGAGATATCGCCGGGACCGAGCTGCATAAGGTTGTTGGACGTCCGAGACTGGTTTCATATACCGATATGGTCGCCTGGGCACTGGATAAAGTAGATGTTCCGACTAGAAGTATTCTGAACGAGCAAGGAGCTGTTGTCAACTCATTCAAGCCTGAACATATCCAAGTAATGTATAAGCTCTCACCAAATTATAGACACACTTATAATTCTTAGTTTGTAGCTGCTTTTCAAAAAAAAGAGTGCATTGAAGGTGGCCAAACATACCCTGACATGATAAGAGGATGGGCCAGAGATGAAAACAAGTTTAGGGCAGATATACATGAAATTTATGCTACAACTTCCTTAAATGTATACATGGTGTATGTAGCAATGATGTTATGTAGACTTTTTGGGAGAAAGGATCCTTTTCATTTTAATGCAGACTGGACACCTTTCTTAGAAGAAGTTTCAGAGGGGCGCAGTTTCAATTGGCACAAAATTTTATCAGACAACATCACTTCAGAGGTTATGAATTACAAAACATCTAGGTCAAAGGGACAGTCGGTGGCCTTTTATATGTCATCTTATATCATGGATGCCATTTGTTTTATGACTCCTTTCTCATTAATGAATTGGAGTTGGAATGTCTCTTGCCTAGAACCTGTCCATAAGTACCACTCAGCTCTGTGGGAAGAAAATGAAAAAAATGCTTTTTATGAGGTTTGTCATTATATAATTATTCCTCTACACAGAATTTTCTTTGGATGCGAACCTCCTCGCATTTCCAATACCATCATAGAAAACCTCAAATTAGTTGCTGACTAGTTCATCGAGGAAATTTTTTCCTATGTGAGAGTTTATGGCTGTTCTATTCTGCCTCATGCACTTCCAAAATTTTTACCAGACAGGTTACTATGCAGAGAAGTGGCTTATCAGTTGGTAAATGGTGGTATTGGGCTAGAATTAAAAGCTCAGCAGAAAAAGGCATGGCCATCTTTTCCTGTTTATCTAGGAAAATTTGTTTTATTAAACATAGGCCATTCTAAGGCAGAAGCTGAATCATTGGACGAAGTGAAATTAGTAGATATAGAACACAGGAAACATGAAAAATACCAAATAATCAGTCGACATTTCACACAATGTGGTTTGAAAGCATATGAACATGAATTTTCAGTTTATGACGATGTTTTTAAAAATGTTAAATCTTATCAAGAAGTTCAGAGCAGAGTGCAAACCTTGTCACCTGATGCACAGGTGGGGTTTGCCTCTTTTCAAAGAAATAGAAGACAATGTCTGCCAAGGATTTTACAAGGCGAAATGCCAATATCAGCGCAAGAGCAAGAAACAATGCCTCCAGGATTTGAAACTATCATTCAGTATGATTCAAGTGACAAGGATAAATTGAAAGATTCTGAAAATGCTTCTCAGAATACAGAGAGTTCTTAGACCAGAGAATCACAGACAGAAAAAGGAAAAGGAATTGAAACAAACCTAATAATTCTAGATGATATCCCAGAGAATGTTGGGGGAACAGCTTCACAGGAACTCGACAGTCCTATTACAGCATTGACCCCACTTCAGTCAAGTTTTGGAACCCCTCATGAAGGAGTTCCATATGTGAGTGATTTAGAGCCGATTACCAGAGATGAAATCCCTTCATCTGATTATTTTTTCAGTAAAAAACGAAGAGCTGTCTTGAAACAGGAATTACATCCTGTAGGAGAAAGAATGATCAAAAAACATAAAATTATCATTGATGGAAAAAAGCTAAATGAAGGAGAATTCGCTACAGAGCTAGCAGGAACCATGGGTGCTATAGCATCAGCCAACATGTACTCTGTAGGAAATCTAACCACTATGCTAGAGCAAAAGGATCAAGAAATAATTCAGCTACAGGACAGATTAAAGGAAAATGAAAAAAATATTGGTTGGGGAATACAAAAAGATCTAGAACAAGCTAGACTCAAGGACATCCAAGAAATCCAAAAGTTAAATGAAAATTTGGATGAGGCAAAAAACATGATACAGGTTACTCAAGAACAAGTGCAAAAGCTGGGCAATGAAAATAAATCTCTGCAAAATAAAATCATTTCAATTACTAATCAAGTGATTGAAATGGAACATTTCAAGACTAAAGCATTAGAGATATATGCAAATATTGAGAAAGAACAACAGAAGATATTCTGTAATCTGGAGATCATCCAGAATTATTTTCAAGAATCTAAGAGGTCTATGGAAAAGGTAGTGCAAAAAGAAAGAGAAGCTAAAGCAACAAGAATTCTTTTCAAAAGATAATAACTTCTTTGCAAAAAGAAGAAACTGGAAAATCACAGAAATTATCCATTTCAGAGCAATTGAAAGGAGATATAATGATAAAGGTTTGGGAAACAAAATTGGAAGGATATAAAAGAATTACAAAAGGAGTCATTGAATATTGTCAAAAGATCTTCGATTTTATTGAAAAAGATGTAGTACATATCGGGACAGATGGATTTTCCGAGTTGTTAGGAGAAATCAACATTAACAGGTATCAGCTGAAAATAAAAGAAGAACTTGAAGAAAATAAAGCGGAAATCTCAAATATTAAAGTGGTCAACATTGCAGAAATCAATAAGTGGATGATAGCGTCAAGTTCGAAATTGGAGAAAGTTAAATTCACAGAGAAAACAATAGGAAGTCACTTGCCAGGCATACAAAGAAGTTTCTTCTCTTTCGAAGAAAATGAAGTACCCGAGGCTCCTAAAGTCTTTGTAAACTTTTTAGAGAAATATGTTCAATACATTGAAGCGGATAAAGAAAGTTCTTCAATACAAATTTAGGACTTTGTAAATAATCTTATTTTCATAATTTTGAAATAAATTGTAAACGGTTGACATTAGTCTATGCAACCGTAATATTAGGAAGTTGGTTAGTTACCAACGAAAGACTTTGATAGAAATGTATAAATATAGTTTCAAGAGGCAGAAAAATGGTTTCAGAAATTTTGGAGAAGACCAATTTTTGTAATATCAGCTTTGAAGTTTATCGGAATATAAACCGCAACAAGATTCTGGATCCTGCAATTTTGTGACTATGTTTCTTCCCTTGTTTATCATCATTTGTTAAATCTTTTTCTTGATGTGCGTTTCTAACAAGTGAATCAATTTGAATTTATATACATTGTTGTTTATTGTTTCAGATTGGTTTGGATGTTGAATGTTTTACAGTATTTCCTTTGAAATTACTTTAGTGATTTTAAGTCCTGTAAACCTTCTGTTCCTTAATATCTAATTATGTTAGAAATTTTGTTTTTCTTTCATCATTCTTCATTGAAGTATAAGATTCTTTCTAGATAAAAGCCTTATACTTCTCTATCTCGTGTTCCATTGTTTACAATTTCAAAATTGTTGCAAAACCAGGAAACGACCTTGATTGTGTTTTTACATTACTGTTTTAGATTTTAAAGTTGTTTCATTAATATCGTCTCTAAAAATCTGAAGCAACCAATCGATAAAAATCCTTTTACAAAACTTCTTAAAACCCTATCACCCATGACAGTCTCTAGTGGTAAACAACCAAACGTAGAACCTGGTCTTCAGGATCAAACCAGCATTGCCCTAAACTTATTTAACACCATTCTGCAAACAACAACCAATAGGGCTGAGTTAGAAAGACCGTGGGCTGCAATTGAACGTGATATAAGAATCCAAGAGCAACGGGAAGCAAGACAGAGACAGTTGAGAAACCGAATCTGATCTAGTCTTTCTTTGTTTCTTTGTTCTAAAGTATTGTCATAAAAAACCTTTTTTTGGATGCCTTGACGGTATGTTTTAGAGCCTTAAAACATAAACTGCGGAACAACATCTTTTTGGCGCCGTTGCCGGGGAACGAAGAAACAAATTATTTCCCTGGGAAAAACGACATTGACACTTTCTGTTGTTGATAGTGAACAAGAACAAAAAAAATTCTAAGGCTAAAATTATCTTTCACTTGGCGACTCCACATTTGATAAACTGGCTAGTAGCCGTAAAAACACTAGAAAAAACCCGTATAGAAAACAGACCTCGCCAGTCTCTAATCCGGAAAAAATCTTAAAATCAAGAAAATCTTTTAAACAAATCCTTTTATCAATTCATTCTACAGATCAGCCTAATTTAACACAATCACATTCATCGGAAACTTTCGAACGATCACTTTCGCTTCCACCCTCTTTTGACACTTTTTCTTTTCCCGAAGTTTCGTCTCCTGTCTTCCAAGAATCTTCTCCGCACACTATCTCAACTTCAGTTCCAAACCTAACCATGGTGGGACAAGGAGGTGGAGGAGGAGCTGGAGGTGGAGGGGGTGCTCCTGGAGGCGGTCAAATACCAGTTCCTGTGATTTTTGTCAAAGTGGCTGCTAGGTATGCTCCCCTAGTCCTTCCTGCCCCTCTTCATGATCTTCCTGAAAACTATATGAAGAGCCTCCCTAAATTTACAGGGGAGGGTGATCTAACTGTACAAGAACATATTAATTTTTTCAATCAATTTGCAGATATACTTGGAATAGAACATGAAGATGTTTATTCCAGATTACTTGTTCAAACTTTTGAGGGACATGTAATAACTTGGTTTAGATCCTTACCAGCTGGGTCATTAAGATCTTATGAAGAGCTGGAGAGTGCATTTATCAGACTTTGGGGTGAGAGAAAAGATCACCTCTACTACCTAACAGAATTCAGAGCCCTTAAAAAGAAAAATTCTGAGTCAGTGTTGGAATTCACACAAAGATTTAATAAATTATATAATAAGATTCCAGCTGAAGTTAAGCCTTCACAACCTTCAACCAAAGTAACTTATGCTGGTGCTTTTGATCCTGACTTTTCTTTACTATTGAGGGAGAGAAGATCATTGGATCTACCTAAAATGCAAGATGATGCAGTTGAAATTGAATCTAATATGATGGCATCACGAAAACTTAAAGCAAAGACAGAAAATGTAAATAAAGAAAATAAAAAATTTAAAGAACAAGGTGGACCTTCAGGGTCAGGAAAATCTGCTGGAGATAGAATAGATGAGATGGCTAGGGTCATCCAACAACTCTCAAACAAAATTTTGAAAATGGAGTTAGAAAAACCTAGAAGGGATAATTTTCCCAGAAAAGATTTCTGAAAAAATCCAGAACCACAAGGACCACATAAAACGATAAAAAATGAAGATCAAAAAATTCAAGCACCTTTTAAGAGTGAAGATTATATTGGAGAAGGAGATTTTCGTGAATTTGAAGGATTGGACGAAGATATTAGTAATCTTGGTGATGATAATAGATATCCTTATTTATCTATACATGATTATGAAGCATCTTTGGTTAAGGAAAGAAAATCAGAAGATAAAGTTAGCAATAATGTCACTGATGATCATACATATCAAAGTGTTGCAGATGATATTATTGCTGATTTGCAGGGAAGATATAATCTGAGACCGAGAAAAAAAAATCTTCCTAACGTTCAAACGAAAAAGGTTTTTCTTAGAAATGATACTGATGAGAAAAACCCAAAAGTTGCAGATAAACAGTCTGCAAAAAGAAATACAACAGATAACCCTGTACAGTTAGAACCAGTAGGAACCACACCTGTAAATACACAAACTCTGATAAAAGAAAATAAGGTTACATCACAACACAAAACTGAGAAAAAGGTTATGGAAGCCCCACACGTTGAAAATGACAAGGCCTTAGGAAATTTTAATTTGGAAAACGAAATAAGCAAGATCAAAATTCCTATCCCCCTTGTCGAATGGGCGAAAAATCCAGTATACCGAAAACAAATAGCTAAAATGATCAATTTTTCTGAAAAGGAAAGTCATGCCGACACAATTAACTTAGAAGATGATAAACCTATCATAGTTTTCGGTCCACACGTAGAAGGGGCAAAAGATACAGTAGCTCCTTTTTATATCACACTTACCATTTTTGATCACCTTTTACACAATTGTATGTTGGATTCTGGAGCTTCGCATAATGTCATGCCTAAAGCGATAATGGATAAACTTGGTCTCGAAGTCACAAGACCCTATGGTGATTTGTATTCTTTTGATTCTAGGAGAGTTAAATGCATAGGGATGATTAAAGACCTAGTGGTTAACTTGGCCCAGATACCCCCTACAAGCATCCTTATGGATGTGGTAGTTGCAGATATTCCCCCAAAATATGGAATGCTACTATCTAGATCATGGGGTGCTAAGCTTGGAGGATCCATCCAGTTAGATATGACATACACCACGATCCCTGTTTTCGGAGGACAATTCACTCGTCTATACATGGAAACTCGGATGGCATTCACTGTGAGTGACCCAAAAAATCCTAAAAATCACCCAGTGTATATCGCAGACCAGGATTTAGGGAACTGTATATTATCGTTAGATGATGATTTTGAGATAGATGTAGATGATAAAGATACAGAAGAAAAAGTTCAAAAAAATGAAATAAAAGAAAATGTATATAATACTGGCACATGGAAAATGTTTTTTGATGGTGCTTCCTCCTATCTTGGAGCTGGGGCTGGAGTAATCCTTATTGCCCCTGATGATCAATTTGTGATCCCTTTTTCTTATAGGCTCCAGTGGTATATAGACTATACAAATAATGTATGTGAATATGAGGCTTTAGTACTTGGTTTAGAAGCCCCAAGGAAAATGAAAATTAAAAATATTGAAGTTTTCGGTGATGCTGAATTAATAATAAAACAAGTAAATCGACAATATCAAGCAAAACATCCAAGATTAAGGTCTTATAGAAACTGTGTATGGAATTTAATTGAGAATTTCTTCACTTCTGTGAATTTCCATTTTGTCCATAGATCCGAAAACCAACAGGCCGATGCCTTAGCTAAAGCTGCATCAACGTTTAGCCAATTTAAAATACCATATTCAAATGAGACATCGTCCTTCCATACCTGATAATGTACAATATTGGCAAGT
>SNQJ01S0002762.1:187103-198223 GCA_010110895.2 Picea sitchensis | reverse complement strand
GACTTGGAGAACCAAGGTTGGTTATACACAATGAGAAAACCTATGGAAAAGGAATCTCAACAAGTTCTAGCCAATTTTCTCTAGCATAAGGGTGTGTCCCTCCCAACCACAAATCTCTTATTTACACGTTCAAAAAGTGGTTCCATCTATTGGAGCAAGAAAAATGGGTTGCACAAGTGTACGAACTTTGTGATTTATGCTCAAGGCCCATGCATTTTATTTATTTTTTGGCTCATTTTGAGGGTGCACATGGTTTTCTAACTAGCAACAAGTGCTTTATGTGTGGGTTTCATTTCAATACAATGTGCACATTAAACAAACTAATTCAAAACTTGTCCAAAGGCTTGGCAACTTGTTGATTTGATAAATGGTAAAGGATTAGTTCAACCTCATTGGTTAGGGGGACCAAATATGGCTATAACATAATGATAATTATTGTAGTTATTTGATCATGGATCTTGATTAAAGAAACAACTCTTCTTGGATCACGAAACGAGATTCATGGAGCCTCATTTTGGTTTTCTTAGAGTAATACATGCAGGCTTATGGAAATTGATCATGTAGCTACCCCTCCCAAGATAGTAGATCATCATTAATGCAATGTCATCTTCAAATGGTTGGATGCATATGTGTGGTTTGTCTATTTATTTGTTGAAGACAAATTGAACAAGGGTTGGTGGTCGTTAGATTGGCCACTAAAATGAGTAGTTAATCCAATATTTTGTTCTTTTTTAGATTGTCATAGTTGCGTGTAGAGATTTTGTTTATGTTGATTGCTCATATTTAGTGATGTGTTATGTTGTAAAATTGTCTTTAGCAAGATTCTTTTTTTATCTCATTGTGTTATGTTGTTAAATGCATGACATCATGAACTCTTTAGTAGTAGTTTCACCCTCATATTAAATAGCGAGTTATGTGGTTAAGTGTGGTACATTATGACTCCATGCCCAATGAACTTTGGCACTAGTCTAAAATAAGCAAACCTATTGAAAATATTTGAAGATCATTATGACATTTCAACTCATAGCACTCCTCATGACTAATTTCAACATGCTTGAGTAGCTATCACTAGCATGATGGGTCTTGGAGACATTGTTGTTAGATTGGATGTCTTTGATGTTGACAATATTTAAGGTTGTCATCATCAATAGTAACTCACATTAATAGGGTTTTGGCTACATCAGTGGAATCCTAAATCATGAGATATTCAACCATCATGACTAGCATTGATAGGTTAACATTATTGAACCCTTTTTCATTCACCTTCTTCATCAATATCCTCCTCATTGATCACTCCTTTCCTTGCTCTCCTCATTGTCCAAGTTTCTCTTGTTGACCTTCATCTGTTCACCATTTCATCTAGCATTAACTAGGACCAATCCTTACACCTTGAGCCTTAGACATTTTCCCAATTTTAGTTTAGCCACATGTTGATGGATCACCGATATATTATTTTGAATAATTTCATTTATGTTCACAATAAACTTATTTTTAGAAATTAATGGATGTGCTTGTTTAACCGTAGACAATATCGCAATATTGTCACCCAACCATAGGCCGAAGCCACCCCTGAGCACCTTAACCTTAACAGAGAATGATTTCGGAAGAAAACCCTAGGCTTAATAGCCAAACAAGGTGGCACACCTCTCTCCAAGGATAACGCACCAAGCAACAATAACCAAAAGAGGCCAAGCATAAAGTCCATACCATAACCAAGAGAGAGTCCAAGCCAAAACCAAAATATGCTAGTTGCAGCAGCTGCAACTGCAACTCTTCTCCAAAATTTCACACCACTGCCTTATGCAGTTATGAGAGTGAGTACAAATGAGCTCAAGTGCCCTCTATTTATAGTCCTCCAAGTCACTTAACTGGGTCGACTTCTTCTCTTGGAGGCTAATAACTTAATACAAATCATTCTCTTGAGTTGACTTGTCTTCTAGGGTTATTAACCAAATATTTAGGGTTTCTTCCTGCTTCCCGGAATATTCTATTGTCATCAGGGTTACACGTGGAGGTAAATACCTCCCGCAGTGACCATAATGTCAACACTCCCTCCTAGCTAGGGAGGTATTGAAGGCAATGGTCTTGAGCACAAACATATCATTGAATCATTAGCATCATCATAGCCACATAGGCTATCTCATGATCAAATCATGAGCACCATCATCACTATCAGTATCATATGATAACATCAAATGCATCATCTCTCAAAGCCATACTACATATGAGTAATCAGTCACTCACTCCACGGAATGATACAAGAACCCTTCTTCTAATTCAGACATATGTCCTAGAAGAATAGTTGTTCCAACATATGTTGGAAGCCACACTATGGGATACAAGGACTATTCTTCTAATCCGGAAATGCATCCTAGAAGAATAATTGTCCCAGACCATTTTCCGCCTAGAGAATGTCACTCCACCAACACACTGACTATCCATATAGCTGATAGTCTTCATGGAAATCAAAACAATGCCATTCAATAGAACACAATTGTGTCTATCCATAGTAGTACACAACTACAATCCAGTGGTACACTACCATACCAAGTAGTGCACAACTAATTAATCAGTTACACGTAGTCACAACCAGTGGAACACATCCACCTCAGTAGCATACATCTATTTTCCAGAGACATACAATCTCTATAGAAATTATATCATCTGATATCAACCTGCACAGAAAAACAATGTCATGATATAAATTGAATCATGTGGGCCATTCTTCCACTCACATCTGTGAGATCTGGAAGAGCATATGCCCTCAGTAAGGTAAAACATCAGTCATGAGATACTGGACTATTCTTCTCAAGCATAGAAAAATAATTGTCCTGATTTTTTAGCCTGAACCATTCACCTATCTAGGCCATTCCTCCAGCACTAAACAAAGTGCAACCTAGAGAGAATGAGTCTTCCCTAGGCAATGCATGTCCATGATTGTTGAACCTGGACCATTCACCTATCTGGGCCATTCCTCTGGCACCAAAAAAGGTGCAACCTGGAGAGAAATGAATCTGCCCTAGGGAATGACTGTCCTGCACCAACCTCCAAAATGGACCATTCTTCAAAACTACTCACAACTGTGAGCTTCGAAATAATGATTGTCCAGCGAGGTGCACCAGTCTTCTTGACCACTACTGAGAGTGACTTCCAAGAAGAGAGACTGTCCTAGACCATTCCCCCACACTGGCCACAAGGGGAATCATTTTCTATGGTACATCAACAATCCATCGAACCATTTTCATTACGAAAATGACCGTTCAATCTAGACCATTTTCTGAACTGGAAAATGCATGTCCGTCAGAAATCTCAAACCACTTTCTGAACTGGAAAGGAACTGCTCATCCTGGATCATTTTTTTTTTCGAACTAAAAAATGACTGTCCATAAATCAATAACACATCAGTGCTCCCTCCCAACCTGGGAGTCATCTCTTCCCTTTTCAATAAGGAAGTCATCTCCACGAGCTCCAACTTGTTTCTTGAGTACGCAAACTCTTTTATCTTGGACATAGGCTTTACCAAAATATTTTCTTATCTGCTCATCTATGGAGATATATTGGAGAGCCACTTCTCTTTTCTTGACCTCATCACGGAGAATGTAATGCTTGATTTCAATGTACTTCAGTCTTTCTGGAACATTGGTTTTCTTTGAAGGCTTCAAATAGCTCTAATCATTATAATATATCATGGTTGAATTCAACACTTTTGTTTTCTACTATATTATGACATCGTGGCAGGGATCAAACTAGAACATATCCAAGTGTCACTTCTTCTGTCATCATGAGAGTTTGTCATGGATTAGAAATCCATCATCCTAGACTTATAAGTAACCATTCTGATACAATATCTCTGTTATAGAAGGTTTTCATCACACTTCTGTTGTGCATGAGAGGCTTTGCACCAAGTTGTTTGAATCCATACAATATCTTCTTCCATCTACATACAAGGGTCTCTTTCTGGTATACCTCAAAACCTTGAGGTTGCTTTACATATGTTTCTTATTCAATTACTCTTCTAAGGAGAAAAATCCTTACATCCATCTAATGTAAACTCCAACCCATGGATATTGCAGGAGATATAATGTCTCGAGTAGAGGTATGTCTAGTTACTGGAACAAGTTATCATCATCGTCTTCTCCCTCCATATGGGAGAACCTCTAGTTATGAATCTTGCAATGATTCTATTCATAAGTCTTTCATATATTGTTCTTCATCACAACTTTCATTTCCTTTGCTTGATTTCTTTTAGTGGGTTCAAGATGGTAGTCTTGTGATTTTCAATATAATGACTAGTTGTTCTGGATTTTCTTTTTCTCTTGGAATCTTCATGTTCTTCCTCATGTTTCTCTTTATCTCTTGGGTCCATGGAGTTTTCTATAGGTTCCATGCCCTGAAGATTCCAACTTCTTCCTTTCATCATAGGATCATGGATGTGGATGGACAATCAAGGATACTTTAGGGCTTCTTTTCGAAGAAGATTTCTTCTAAAGTCACACTGAACACGTGCTTCTTTTCATAGCTACTACCATCAATGAGAACATGGATAGATACTCGATGGATCACATTATTTAGGATTAGCTTCCTTCTAATCCTTGATTCATGCATGAATGCATGTTTTTCTTTTGGAATTATATAATCAGCTCCCTCCATCTAACAGATTCCATGCTTTCGTCTGCATCCTTATTGCCTTATACAAAGTGTCACAAGTCTTTTTCCAATTTCCTCTTGATTGTTGACTTCTTTCTATTTATACTTCTTCCAGGTTTCGTCAAGTTTGATTCTTATTTCAGCTTATCTTGCAGTTGTTACTTATGTAATAGCTTCCACATGAATTGTTACCAGGGGTTGTCGATGTACTTCGTCCTTTCATGTGTATTTCCTGACTTGTAGTTATTGTGATAGCAATCCTTATCTTGTTGTTCTTCCATAGGTATAGTTTCTCTTTGAACATATTATCTTCTAAGAATCATATATGCAGGATATGTATAGAAAACATGTTATGTGCAAGAACTATGAAGAGTATTGTTACCTTGTCTTAGAAGAAGAAGTTTGTTTTATCCTGATTGGCCTTCTTTGAGGGTTTCCTTTCTTCGGCAACTGATGCTTTGTGTGTTTCCTTCCTTTTCTTTAACTCGGGACAATGATTCTTTTAGTGACCATATTTTCGACAGTTGAAGCATTGTATTTTTGACATATCTTTCTCTTGATTTGATTTCTTCCTGTAGCCAAACTTCCTTTTATTCCTGAAATTCTTGAACCTTGTTGTGAAGGCTTGATCATCATACTCCTTTTGGGGTTTCTCTTTTGCACTAATCCTTGATTCTTCTTGTGCACAGCAAGTCCAAAGTTCTTCAAATGTAGGATACTCCTTCCTTGTGTTCATGTTTGCGGCAAATGCATCCCATGTCTTGGGAATACCATTGAGTACTATATTTACCAGTTCCTTCTCTGAAATGATCTCTTCAACAACTTGTAGTTGATCTCTTAACTGATATATTCTCACAAAGTATGATGTTATGTTTTCATCATCATTCATTTTCATGTCATGGAGGTCATTCTTCAGACTCATTACTTGTCCAATGTTTCTGACTGAGAAGAGGTCTGTTAGGGCATCGTACATCTTCTTAGATGAGTCAAGATGGGAGATGTAGGGTATCAAGTGGTGTTTTATAGAGTCCACTATGATACTCATGGCATTGATGTCATTATCTTTGAACTTCTCCATAATTGCAACGTTCTGAGGTTGCTTCGATTTTCCTTCATCAAACTCTGGTTCCACAATATTTCATTTTACGATATCCAACACTTTATTCTTGGCAAGGATGAGATCAATCCTTGTCTTCCATGATTTGAAGGTAGAAGCCCCTTCTAACTTGTTTTCTAACATCATAGAGTAAGTCATAATTGCTTTGACTTGGTCAACCCTTGATTTTCACCAAAAAATCAAACTTGACATCTTAGCTTGCTGAAAGTACTAGGAGATGCGCTAGGATAGGTCACACTAGGATATCCAGAAATTAGGTCAATCTCTTCACTTAAGGTGCCTCAACAAGAGGGTTAGGGTTTCGTTGCTGCAACAAAAATTGGTTGCAATTGAAACTACAACTGAGAAAATCCTCCCAATCTATCTTCCAGCGGTTAGACTATCCAAAGATAGTGTGGGACCATAACATATTAGAAAGTAATGGATTTTCTCGTTTAACCATAGAAAATATCACAATATTGTTACCCAACCATAGGCCGAAGCCACCCCCAAGCACCTTAACCTTGATAGGGAATGATTCCATAAGAAAACCCTAGGCTTAATAGCCAAACAAGGTGGTGCACCTCTCTCCAAGGATAGCGCACCAAGCAAGAATAAGAAAAAGAGGCCAAGGAGAAAGTCCAAACCATAACAAAGAGAGAGTCCAAGCCAAAACCGAAATCTGCTAGTTGGAGCAGTTGCAACTACAACTCTTCTCCAAACTTGCGCACCACTGCTTTATGCAGTTATGAGAGTGAGTACAAATGAGCTCAATCACCCTCTATTTATAGTCCTCCAAGTTACTTAACTAGGCCGACTTCTTCTCTTTGAGGCTAATAACTTAATACAAATCATTCTCTTGAGCCGACTTGTCTTCTAGGGTTATTAACCAACTATTTAGGGTTTCTTCTTGCTTCTTGAAATATTCTATTGTCGTTAGGGTTACACGTAGAGTTAAATACCTCCCGCGGCTACCATAATGTCAACACTTACCTCTATCATTTTGTTCTATTGTGACCTTCTTGATTTCCTTGGATTAACATGACCAAGTTGTGTAGTCTAGGTGATATTATCATAAACTAAATGACAATGCACTGTTGAAATATTGTAACTACAAAGAGTATTCTATTTTATTATTGATGTATCATTCATTAGATTAATCCCCTTTTCTGGATTGATCATGTCGGGCATTGTAAATGACCAAATCCCCTTTTGCGGATTGGTCAAACCCTAACTGTAATATGCATAATGAGAAGTTGGCCTCCATAATTAATTAAAGTGGTTATAACCACCCAGAAGGAGAATTCGGCCATGCCAGTGAAAAGACATGTCCTTTCATCACCTGCCAGATTGTATAAATAAAGGAGGCTAGCGCCTCATTTTTTCACTCACTCACTTGTTCATCAGAGCGCAAGTTTGGAGCTGCAGTTGGAGAGGAAGGAAGAGAGAGAGAGAGGCACATTCTTGGGAGAGGAATTTCTGTAGTGTTTGGTTTATTCTCTCGGCATTGTATTGGCTATCTATATTAAGGAAGTTTTTGTTGGGTTTTCTCCCCCATGAGGGTTTCCCAGGATAAATGATGTATCTCTTGTGATTGTGTATTTCTTAGTGATCCTATATATGCTATGGTTATCTAGTGAATTGAAAAGAAACCTAATAATAACTTAAACCTTAACATGCACAACTAAGGTATTGATCTTAACCTTAGCCCTATTAATTAAGAGTCACCCTCTTACAAAACCTTAAATGGGTTCTTCTTGAGTTGTTCTCACACAGGACTTTCGCATGACATCTTAGGAGCACCCCTTTAGAGTTTGACTTGGTGCACAATTGCCTTAGGGTAGCTTCTCAATCTCTCATCTCTCACCTCCTTCTTTTCGACCCCTCAACATTTTGTTGGCTCTCATTAGGTTGATATCTTTTATACTCCACTTAGCAAGTTATTTATTAATATACTTGTGATGCTTTCCCTGCTAACTACCAACTTGAACATACTTTAACTTGCCCCCTCTCACTATATGAATATAGTGAAACAAAAGAGGTGGATAATTGGGATCATCAATGGTAGTTGGTTGATATTCTTTCACCTATGCATTAAGTCAAGTTCATGCCCCAACCTTACAAAGGATCCCTCGGGATCTATGTAGGTTCCAACATATTGTCGCACAATATCTTTCCAAGACTCTTTCTCAATTCTAGTTTCCTTTGCCTATATGAGACCTTAATATAAATTGCTCTCATATTGGCCCTTGTATACCTCACATAGAGACATCCATAAGTCCTAAAACCTCTAGATTTTAACTTAGTTTAAGGTTACTTAAAGATAACATTGACTATCATGATAATTTTCCATATTTACCTCCAAACTAGACTTGATTTTAGTATTATGTTATGTATATATAACATTTATATTTAATTTGGATGATGGAAGGTTAAGAAAAAGACTTTTGGTAATAACTTGGAACTCAAAGAACCCTCTCAATAGTCTATAATTGTTAATATCTACTAAGATTCTTTTAAGAGTTACCAACAAAATAGTTAATAACTAATCCCTTTTTACCAATAACATAATAATGAAAACAGCAGGGACAATGTCGGCATAAATAAGAAGAAAACTGGGGCTCAGTTGCTATAGTATCAGCATCATTTATCTGTACAGCGGAGGGAACTTGAATCCTCCTTTCTTGCTATCTTCACCGCCCAATTATACAATTGTGAGTCACTTTGTCCTTAATAATGTCATGTAATAAGATATACTTTGTCATGTGGGATTAAAATTACCATTTTATTCTATAAGTATGAAACATTTATTTCTACTATTTCTGTTTTATATTCAATTCAAATCACTAAAAGTAAAATCACAGAGTTATTTATCCTCTTTCTTTTAAGAGCATGTACGCAGTCGTGACTGATTCTAAAGAGGAATCTAGTCTTCGCCAATAACCCGTAAATTTGCTCTTTTCATATGAATATGGAGTTTGCTAAAAGTTCTACCTTTTGGGTTTTTTTGGTTTGAATTCAACGATGTAAATCTGGATAAAATCACTATTTTTTGTTATTTAAATTGTATTTTTGAATGCATAAATGGATTCCGTGTGTTGAAAATCTCTTGCGGCACTTGGATTATATAAACTTAGCCATTTAAATCTGCAGATCCAACCATTCCTCACCAGATTTCGGCCAAAATCAAATAGAAAAAATCACAACCAAAAAGTAGAACATTTACACTACACTTATGAATAGGCACCACCAACGTATACATAGTACAATACGACTGATTGATAATAACCAAACTTTTGAAACATTAATATGATTAAATGAGGGAGATTTTTAGTCTTTTTCTGAGTTATCTTGTGTGGGAATGTTATTAGTCCCTGCACTCGTTAGGGATTATAGTTTTCGGTCACTAGTTAAAATGTTCTGAACTCTTATTAATTAATTTCTACATTTGTAACATTTTTTAATTTTTGTCCAAATTTTATATTAATTGGATTTATTTTTAAAAACAAATTTATTTTCCTATTTATTAAATTTCAATAATTTAATTTTTTATTTGTCCGTATATGCCATTTTATTTTCTCCATTGTCAAAGTTAACAAATGATTTAAAAAATACAAATTTCTTAGTGGCTATTTTGTAGGTTCTGACAAGATTGAAGTCGAAGCTCTTTTTCCAGTTCTAACAATGCTATGGTGGAAGCTCTGGTAGTCCAGGACAGTCACTTCCCCACTGGCTCCCCACCAGCCTGCACAATGCCAAATATCCAAGTTAATAAATATTCTACTGATGGTCGTTATGTATAAAGCATAGCATCGATATTCATATCTTTGCATTAACTTACTATTATATATTTATTAGGAATTGAACTTAAGCTCTGCTATTCATACCTCATATTCATACCTACAAATGTGAGAATTGAATCAAAAGTATTACCTTACCAAAGACAAGCTAAAGTTTCTATCCTTTGTCACCGCAGATGCAAGAATTCAGTCAAGAGCATTACCATACTATGGACAAGTTGGAGTTTCTACTAGATGTAAACTATGATTTACAATAGTTAATCTCTTCTTACTTAAATCAATACACTTAAAATCGTAGGAATCAAAATACAGTCTTGCTGGTAACATATTAATATTGTGTATGTTTTTCTGTTAATTGCAGTTTGCCCAACAGTTTTCCCAATAGATCATAGGAGCTAGTGGATATCCATGACAAAAGTTGGTGCAACTAGCTAACAAAGTAGGAGATGAGCTAAAAAGATTGGTATAGTCTTACAAGCAAACAAGGAAAGAAGATCCAACTTGAAGGTCATGTTATCACTTACAAGCAAGTGAGTGGACAAAGACAACCATAAGGTCAAGTTCTCAAGTACCATAAGGTCTTTACACAATCTAAAATAGGTCAAAATAAATTTAGCATGCACTTTCAATAAGAATATATCGATGACTTTCACTGTGATTATATCAACTCTATGGCCTGATATATGATAAACCAATTAATTGCATTGTTCATGTTTAAAATCAACTAGGTGTCACTCAATAATGATATTGCCCTATGTTTCAATAAGTGATTGCCATAAGAAAAAATTGGAATCTCAAAGTTTCCATACCTCTAGAGCCACCTTTTTCTCAAACAAGAAAGAACATCTGGCATATATCCAGTTGATCCACTAACAATCAACAAGTTTAAAAAATCGTTGCACACTTATAACCCAAGGATTTGTCTAGCTCCATTCAGGAAGATGAGTTAAAATCCCAACAAGATGATGCAACATGAGGCTGGAGAACTGCTAAAGCCAGAAATCTCAAGTTATAATTCAATTTACATTGAATGAAATTGACAAGACTCAAGAGTCGTTGATCCCTAAGCTGAGAGTTAATCTCATTCGTCCAAAGATGGGTTGCTTACCCATCATAATCCTATGTAAACCCATGTGAGGAATAATAGTCGTCGATCTAGTGACGAGGGTCCATCTCGACCGTCCAAAAATGAACTAGTACCCACTGTTAGATCACAACACTGAGACGATCTCATCCATTGAATTTCATAACCAAGTCCAAGAGGGGGTTTTCACGACCTAGGGAATCAGAGCATTTGACCCCAGAATATTTATAAATATAAATCCTTTGGAAGTCCTGATACGTCGATGTCTAGGGACTAGTGTTCCAACCCCTGGTTCCATGTCTTGTTACACAAGCATGAGGAGAGAGAGAGAGACAGAGAGAGTTACGTCATCATGACATGTTATGCCTACACAATTTCCAAGGTGTCATGGAGGTGTCACTTGTCACTCCTGATTCACTGATGATTTAAGTGTGGGAACCTTGTCAATCCCTTTTCCCGAAATGGGCTTGTTAAACCCCAAGTCGTTAAATTT
>SNQJ01S0002762.1:154850-178326 GCA_010110895.2 Picea sitchensis | reverse complement strand
TATATGGTTGAGGTCTCAATAGAAACTGAGCCCCAGTTTTCTTCCTATTTATGCCGACATTGTCCCTGCTGTTTTCCTTATTATCTTATTGGTAAAAATGGATTAGTTATTAACTATTTTGTTGGTAACTCTTAAAAGAATCTCAGTAGATATTAACAATTATAGACTATTAAGAGTGTTCTTTGAATTCCAAGTTATTACCAAAAGTCTTTTTCTTAACCTTCCATCATCCAAATTAAATATAAATGCATTACATAATAGTAAAATCAAGTTATAAATACATAACATAATACTAAAATCAAGTCTAGTTTGGAGGTAAATATGAAAAATTATCATGATAGTCAATGTTATCTTAAACCTTAAATAAAGTTAAAATCTTTAAATCTAGAGGTTTTAGGACTTATGGATGTTTCTATGTATAAGGGCCAATATGAGAACAATTTATGTTAAGGTCTCATATAGGTAAAGGAAACTAGACTTGAGAAAGAGCCTTAGAAAGATATTGTGCGAAAATAGGTTGGAACCTACATAAATCCCGAGGGATCCTTTGTAAGGTTGGGGCATGAACTTGACTTAATGCATAGGTGAAAGAATATCAACCAACTACCATTGATGATACCAATTATCTATCTCTTTTGTTTCGCTATATTCAACTAGTGAGAGGGGGCAAGTTAAAGTATGTTCAAGTTGGTTGGGAGACATCAAGACAAAGGGAAATTCTCACTCTTATGAGAGCAATTTATATTAAGGTCTCATATAGGTAAAGGAAACTAGAATTGAGAAAGAGTCTTGGAAATATATTGTGTGACAATATGTTGGAACCTACATAAATCCCGAGGGATCTTTTGTAAGGTTGGGGCATGAACTGGACTTAATGCATAGGTGAAAGAATATCAACCAACTACCATTGATGATCCCATCCACCTCTCTTTTGTTTCACTATATTCATATAGTGAGAGGGGGCAAGTTAAAGCATGTTCAAGGAAGTTAGTGAGCATCACAAGTATATTAATAAATAACTTGCTAAGTGGAGTATAAAAGATATCAACCTAATGAGAGCCAACAAAATGTTGAGGGGTCGAAAAGAAGGAGGTGAGATGAGATCATAGCCAATTAAGGCAATTGTGCACCAAATCAACTCTAAAGGGGTGCTCTTAGGATGTCATGTGAAAGTTTTGTGTGAACAATCTCAAGAAGAACCCATTTAAGGTTTTGTAAGAGGGTGACTCTTAATTAATAGGGCTAAGGTTAAGATCAATACCTTAGTTGTGCATGTTAAGGTTTAAGTTATTATTAGGTTTCTTTTCAATTCACTAGATAACCATAGCATAGATAGGATCACTGGGAAATACACAATCACAAGAGACACATCATTTATCCTAGGAAACCCTCATGGGGGAGAAAACCCAACAAAAACTTCCTTAATATAGATAGCCAATACAATGCCAAGAGAATAAACCAAACACTACAGAAATTCCTCTCCCAAGAATGTGTCTCTCTCTCTCTTCCTTCCTCTCCAACTACAGCTCCAAACTTGCGCTCTGATGAACAAGGGAGTGAGTGAAAAAATGAGGCGCTAGCCTCCTTTATTTATACAATCTGGAAAGCGATGAAAGGACGTGTCTTTTCATTCGTAGGGCCGACTTCTCCTTCTGGGTGGTTATAACCACTTTAATTAATTATGGGGGCCAACTTCTCATTATGCATATTACAATTAGGGTTTGACCAATCCGCAAAAGGAGATTTGGTCATTTACAATGCCCGACATGACCAATCCACAAAAGGGGATTAATCTAATGAATAATACATCAATAATAAAGTAGAATACTCTTTGCAGTTACAATATTTCAACAGTGCATTGCCATTTAGTTTATGAGAATATCACCTAGACTACACAACTTGGTCATGTTAATCCAAGGAAATCAAGAAGGTCACAATAGAACAAAATGATAGAGGTAAGTGTTGACATTATGGTAGCTGCAGGAGGTATTTACCTCCACGTGTAACCCTAATGAGAATAGAATATTTCGAGAAGCAAGAAGAAACCCTAAATAGTTGGTTAATAACCCTAGAAGACAAGTCGGCTCAAGAGAATGATTTGTATTAAGTTATTAGCCTCAAAGAGAAGAAGTCGGCCCAGTTAAGTAACTTGGAGGACTATAAATAGAGCGTGATTGAGCTCATTTGTGCTCACTCTCATAACTGCATAAGGCAGTGGTGCGCAAGTTTGGAGAAGAGTTGCAGTTGCAATTGCTCCAACTAGCAGATTTCGGTTTTGGCTTGGACTCTCTCTTTGTTATGGTTTGGACTTTCTGCTTGGCCTCTTTTACTTATTCTTTATTGGTGCGTTATCCTTGGAGAGAGGTGCACCACCTTGTTTGGCTATTAATCCTAGGGTTTGCTTCTGGAATCATTCCCTGTCAAGTTTAAGGTGCTTGGGGGTGGCTTCAGCCTATGGTTGGGTAACAATATTGCGATATTTTCTATGGTTAAACGAGAACATCCATTACTTTCTAACAGGTTATGGTCCCACACTATCTTTGGATAGTCTAACTGCTGGAAGATAGATTGGGAGGATTTTCTCAGTTGTAGTTGCAATTGCAGCCAATTTTTGTTGCAGTAACAAAACCCTAACCCTCCAGTTGAGGCACCTTAAGTGAAGAGATTGACCTAATTTCTGGATATCCTAGTGTGCCCTAGCCTAGCGCATCTCCTGGTACTCTCAGCAAGCTAAGATGTCAAGTTTGATTTTTTGGTGAAAATCAAGGGTTGACCAAGTCAAAGTAATTATGACTTACTCTATGACGTCAGAAAACAAGTTAGAAGGGGCTTCTAACTTCAGAGCATGGAAGACAAGGATTGATCTCATCCTTGCCAAGAATAAAGTGTTGGATATCGTAAAATAAAATATTGTGGAACCAGAGTTTGATGAAGAAAAATAGAAGCAACCTCAGAACGTTGCAATTATGGATAAGTTCAAAGATACTGACATCAATGCCATGAGTATCATAGTGGACTCTATAAAACACCATTTGATACCCTACATCTCCCATCTTGACTCATCTAAGAAGATGTATGATGCCCTAACGAACCTCTTCTCAGTCAGAAACATTGGACAAGTAATGAGTCTGAAGAATGAGCTCCGTGACATGAAAATGAATGATGATGAAAACATAACATCATACTTTGTGATAATCTCTCAGTTAAGAGATCAACTACAAGTTGTTGAAGAGATCATTTCAGAGAAGGAACTAGTAAATATAGTACTCAATGGTATTCCCAAGACATGGGATGCATTTGCCGCAAGCATGAACACAAGGAAGGAGTATCCTACATTTGAAGAACTTTGGACTTGTTGTGCACAAGAAGAATCAAGGATTAGTGCAAAAGAGAAACCCCAAAAGGAATATGATGATCAACCCTTCACAACAAGGTTCAAGAATTTCAGGAATAAAACGAAGTTTGGCTCCAGGAAGAAATCAAATCAAGAGAAAGATATGTCAAAAATACAATGCTTCAACTGTCAAAAATATGGTCACTACAAGAATCATTGTCCCGAGTTAAATAAAAGGAAGGAAACACACAAAGCATCAGTTGCCAAAGAAAGGAAACCCTTAAATAAGGCCAAGTAGGATAAAACAAACTTCTTCTTCTAAGACAAGGTAACAATACTCTTCATAGTTCTTGTACATAACATGTTTTCTGTACATATCCTACATATCTGATTCTTAGAAGATAATATGTTCAAAGAGAAACTATACCTATGGAAGAACAACAAGATAAGGATTGCTATCACAATAACTACAAGTCAGGAAATACACATGAAAGGATGAAGTACATCAACAACCCCGAGTAACAATTCATGTGGAAGCTATTACATAAGTAAAAAATGCAAGATAAGCCGAAATCATAATCAAACTTGAAGAAACCTGGAAGAAGTATAAACAAAAAGAAGTCAACAATCAAGAGGAAATTGGAAAAAGACTTGTGACACTTTGCAGAAGACAATAAGGATGTAGACGAAAGTGTGGAATCTATAAGATGGATGGAGCTGATTATATAATTCCAAAAGAAAAACATACATTCATGCATGAAGCAAGGATTATGAGGAAGCTAATCCTAAATAATGTGATCCATCAAGTATCTATCCATGTTCTCATTGATGGTAGCAGCTATGAAAAGAAGCACGTGTTCAATGTGACTTTAGAAGAAATCTTCTTTGAAAAGAAGCCCTAAAGTATCCATGATTGTCCATCCACATCCATGATCCTATGATGAAAGGAAGAAGTTGGAATCTTCAGGGCATGGAACCTATAGAAAACTCCATGGACCTAAGAGATAAAGAGAAACATGAGGAAGAACATGAAGATTCCAAGAGAAAAAGAAAATCCAGAACAACCAGTCATTATATTGAAAATCACAAGACTACCAGCTTGAACCCACTAAAAGCAATCAAGCAAAGGAAATGAAAGTTGTGATGAAGAACAGTGTATGAAAGACTTATGAATAGAAGCATTGCAAGATTCAGAACTAGAGGTTCTCCCATATGGAGGGAGAAGACGATGATGATAGCTTGTTCCAGTAACTAGACATACCTCTACCTGAGACACTATATCTCCTGCAATATCCATGGGTTGGAGTTTACATCAGATGGATGTAGGGATTTTTCTCCTTAGAATAATATTGAACAAGAAACATATGTAGAGCAACCTCAAGGTTTTGAGGTATACCAAAAAGAGGCCCTTGTATGTAGATGGAAGAAGATCTTGCATGGATTCAAACAACTTGGTGCAAAGCCTCTCATGCACAACAGAAGAGTGATGAAAACCTTCTATAACAGAGATATTGTATCAGAATGGTTACTCATAAGTCCAAGATGATGGATTTCTAATCCATGAAAAACTCTCATGATGACAGAAGAAGTGACACTTGGATATGTTCTAGTTTGAGCCCTACCACGATGTCATAAGCTAGTAGAAAACAAAAGTGTTGAATTGAACCATGATATATTATAATGATCAGAGCTATTTGAAGCCTTCAAAGAAAACCAATGTTCCAGAAAGACTGAAGTACATTGAGATCAAGCATTACATTCTCCGTGATGAGGTCAAGAAAAGAGAAGTGGCTCTCCAATATATCTCCACAGATGAGCAGATAAGAAAATATTTTGGTAAAGCCTATGTCCAAGATAAAAGAGTTTGCATACTCAAGAAACACGTTGGAGCTCGTGGAGATGAATTCCTTATTGAAAAGGGAAGAGATGACTCCCAGGTTGGGAGGGAGCACTGATGTGTTATTGATTTATGGACAGTCATTTTTTAGTTCGAAAAAAAAAATGGTCCAGGATGAGCAGTTCCTTTCCAGTTCGGAAAGTGGTTTGAGATTTCTGATGGACATGCATTTTCCATTTCGGAAAATGGTCTAGATTGAATGGTCATTTTCGTAATGAAAATGGTTCGATGGATAGACAACAATTCCCCTTGTGGCCAGTGTGGGGGAATGGTCTATGACAGTCTCTCTTCTTGGAAATTACTCTCAGTAATGGTCAAGAAGACTGGTGCACCTCGCCGGATAGTCATTATTTCGAAGCTCACAGTTGTGAGTAGTTTCGAAGAACGGTCCATTTTGGAGGTTGGTGCAGGACAATCATTCCCTAGGGCAGATTCATTTCTCTCCAGGTTGCAGTTTGTTTGGTGCCAAAGGAATGGCCCAGATAGGTGAATGGTCTAGGTTCAACAATCAGGGACATGCATTGCCTAGGGCAGACTCGTTCTCTCCAGGTTGCACTTTGTTTAGTGTCGGAGGAATGGCCCAGATAGGTGAATGGTTCAGGCTAAAAAATCAGGACAATTATTCTTCTATGCTTGAGAAGAATAGTCCAGTATCTCATGACTGATGTTTTACCTTACTGAGGGCATATGCTCTTCCAGATCTCACAGATGTGAGTGGAAGAATGGCCCATGTGATTCAGTTTATATCATGACATTGTTTTTCTGTGTAGGTCGATATCAGATGATATAATTTCTATGGAGATTGTATGTCTCTGGAAAATAGATGTATGCTACTGAGGTGGATGTGTTCCACTGGTTGTGACTATGTGTCATTGATTAAGTAGTTGTGCACTACTTGGTATGGTAGTGTACCACTGGATTGTAGTTGTGTACTACTATGGATAGACACAGTTGTGTTCTATTGAATGGCATTGTTTTGATTTCCATGAAGACTATCAACTATATGGATAGTTAGTGTGTTGGTGGAGTGACATTCTCCAGGCAAAAAATGGTCTAGGAAAATTATTCTTCTAGGATGTATTTCCGGATTAGAAGAATAGTCCTTGTATCCCATAGCGTGGCTTCCAACATCTGTTGGAACAACTATTCTTCTAGGACATATGTCCGAATTAGAAGAATGGTTCTTGTATCATTCTGTGGAGTGAGTGACTGATTACTCAGATGTAGTATGGCTTTGAGAGATGATGCATTTGATGTTATCATATAATATTGATAGTGATGATGGTGCTCGTGATTTGATCATGAGATAGCCTATGTGGCTATGATGATGCTACTGATTCAATGGTATGTTTGTGTTCAAGACCATTGCCTTCAATACCTCCCTAGCTAGGAGGGAGTGTTGACATTATGGTAGCTACGGGAGGTATTTACCTCAACGTGTAACCCTGATGACAATAGAATATTCTGGGAAGCAGGAAGAAACCCTAAATATTTGGTTAATAACCCTAGAAGACAAGTCAACTAAAGAGAATGTTTTGTATTAAGTTATTAGCCTCCAAGGGAAGAAGTCATCCCAGTTAAGTGACTTGGAGGACTATAAATAGAGGGCGCTTGAGCTCATTTGTACTCACTCTCATAACTGCATAAGGCAGTGGTGTGCAAGTTTGGAGAAGAGTTGAAGTTGCAGCTGCTGCAACTAGCATATTTCGGTTTTGGCTTGGACTCTCTCTTGTTTATGGTATGGACTTTCTGCTTGGCCTCTTTTGGTTATTCTTGCTTGGTACGTTATCCTTGGAAAGAGGTGCGCCACCTTGTTTGGCTATTAAGCCTAGGGTTTTCTTCCGAAATCATTCTCTGTCAAGGTTAAGGTGCTAAGGGGTGGCTTCTGCCTATGGTTGGGTGACAATATTACGATATTGTCTGTGGTTAAACGAGCACATCCATTACTTTCTAACAGTAAGTTTATTAGTTTTCATCGAAAAAGCCACAGTGTAGTCATTAGATTGTCGACGTTTCGGATCCAGATCAGGATCCATCTTCAGGACAAAGAGCCCGGGTCTTAAGAGAAACGGAAGAGCTGGTATAAATATTAGAAATGGAAATTTTTTTATTAGTGTCGGCTAAGTAGAATTATTTAATAGTTTAATTTTATAAAATATCACTAGCGTTTCTTAGTTTCTTGTTTATTAAAGGTTAGGATAAATTTAGGGTTTTATATTTATAAATATATCCAATTATATAATTATGTTTTGGGGTTTTGTTTGGGGTAAATTAAAATGTTAATTCTAGGGTTAAGGAGTGCTTGTCTAGGGTTTAATATTAGGGTTTTTTATGTTTAAAAAGGAAATTAGAGGGTTCTAATTAGTTTAAGGTAATGTACTAAGGTTTCTAAATAAAATTCAAAGGTTTAATTTTTAATTAATTAAATTATTTTATAGGGTTTAAATTATATTGTTTTATAAGAACTTATTAGGGTTTATAATGTTTATTTGAATTGATTATTAATATACTAAGGTCTCTAATTAAATTTCATCTTCTAAAATTTAATTTATAATTAATTAATTTAATTAATTTATAGGTTTAATTTATATTATTTTATAAAAAGTGCTAGGGTTTATTGAAATATTGTTTAATTGAAGGTTAAGATAGTATATTTAGTGATATTAGGGTTTATTTATTTATTTATTTAAAATTAATTATTGAGTTAATAAGAAAAGGGAGTTCGAGGTGTGCTTGTTGAGGTTTTAATATTAGGGTTTAAGTGTTATAGGTGAAAATTTTTGGGTTCCTAATCCAAAGTTTCTTGTTATTTTTTGTGTAACTTGAGAGGCAGTTTTAAACAAATCTGATCACTATATCATTAAAGGTTGCTAGGGTGTTTACGGATTTCAGTGGCTTCTCTAATACGGCGTTTGAATAGGTGATTCTCTTTAGCGAGGATTTTAGTGTCTTCTAGCGAACATGGTGTCTAGTTTTGATGAGTGTTCAGAAGCTAAGTAGGAGGTGCGGATCACGTTAAGTTTTGATAAATCCATGTTTTTTTATCCTAACTTGGAAGGAGCGACTTGTTTCGCCAATGTAGCATTTACCACATGAGCACTCTATTTTGTAGATTCCTTTGCCATTTTGAGGGTTAAGTTTGTCACGCATCAGTAAGTTTATTGTGAACATAAATGAAATTAGGCAAAATAATATATCGGCGACCCATCAACATGTGGCTAAACTAAATTGGGAAAATGTCTAAGGTCAAGGTGTAAGGATTGGTCCTAGTTAATGCTAGATGAAATGGTGAACACATGAAGGTCAACAAGAGAAGCTTGGACAATGAGGAGAACAAGGAAAGGAGTGATCAATGAGGAGGATATTGATGAAGAAGGTGAATGAAAAAGGGTTAAATAATGTTAACCTATCAATGCTAGTCATGATGGTTGAATGTATCATGATGTAAGATTCCACTGATGAAGCCGAAACCCTATTAATGTGAGTTACTATTGATGATGACAACCTTAAATATTGTCAACATCAAGAACATCCAATCTAATGACAATGTCTCCAAGACCCATCATGTTAGTGATAGCCACTCAAGCATGTTGGCATTAGTCATGAGGAATGCTATGAGTTGAAATGTCATAATGATCTTCAAATATTTTCAATAGGTTTGCTTATTTTAGACTAGTGAAAAATTTCATTGGGCGTAGGTCATAATGTGCCACACTATACATTATGACTCGCTATTTAATATGAAGGTGAAACCACTACTAAAGAGTTCATGATGTCATGCATTTAACATTTCAATGAGATAAAAAAAGAATCTTACTAAAGACAATTTTACAACATAACATATCACTAAATATGAGCAATCAAAACAAACAAAATCTCAAACTAATTGAAAATCTAAAAGAACAAAAATATTGGATCAACTTCTTCATTGTTTTGGTAGCCGATCTAGCGACCACCAACCCATGTTCAATTTGTCTTCAACAAATAAATAAACAAACCACACATATGCATCCAACCATTTGAAGATGACATTGCATTAATGGTGATCTACTATCCTGGGAGGAGTATTGGCTTCGTCGATTTCATAAGCTTTGCACATGTATTATAAAGAAAACCAAAGGGAGGATCCATGAATCTCGTTTTGTGACCCATGAAGAGTTGTTTCTTTAATCAAAATCCATGATCAAATAACTACATTAATTATCATTATGTTATAGCCATGTTTGGTCCCCCTAACCAATGAGATTGAACTAATCCTTACCATTTATCAAATCAATGAGTTTCCAAGCTTTTGGACAAGTTTTGAATTAGTTTATCATATGTGCACATCGTATTGAAGTGAAACCCACATAGCACTTGTTTGTAGTTAGAAACCAAATAAAGGACTTTTAAAAATAAATAAAATGCATGGGCCTTGAGCATAAATCACAAAGTTCGTACACTTATGCAACCCACATTTATTGCTCCAACAGATGGAACCACATTTTGAACATATAAATAAGAAATTTGAACCACTTTTTGAACGTGTAAATAAGAGATTTGTGGTTGGGAGGGACACACCCTTATGCTAGAGAAAATTGGCTAGAACTTGTTGAGATTCCTTTTCCATAGGTTTTCTCATTGTGTATAACCAACCTTGGTTCTCCAAGTCTAGTAGATTTTAAGTGAGGTGTTTTGAGCCACCCTTTGTCTCACTCACCAAAGCAAAACTTATGTCCTTCTTGAGTGGGAGTTTTAATCATGTGGTCGAGGATAGAGGAACCCAAACTTGGGTGATGAAGGTCTTGTGATAGGATCAAGTATATTATCTCTTGTTGCTCACTTTTAAATCGTTTATATATAGATCTATCGTCTCCCCCACCCCCCACAATTTCTTGAGTCATTTTGATTATATCCATTACATTAGGATGTTAGGAATTATGGCTAGACTATTGACCTAAACTTCGTTAGGGTTTCATATTTTATAATTTATTTTATATTATTATAAATGTTAATTGGAAAATGAGGAAGGTATAAATGTTAGGTGTAAGGTGATTTGGTGCTAGAATTGTGTTAACCAAATTGCTCATGGAGATCAAGCCCAAATGCTAGTTAGAAGGTATTCTTCTCTCTCATTTTCATGGCATTTCAAGCATTAACCATTAACCCTAGCAAAAGATAGATTGTGTATCTATTGTGTGTTTTGTCAGTGAGACTCAAACCCTACCCTCTCACCAAGGATCATAACCTATCATAGAAAAAATCCCTAAAATGGAATTTGATACTCCACTTGGGAGAATTATTTGAATTCTTCTATCTGGGTTGGAATTTTCAATTTCTTATAGGTTTAGCTTGTAGATTCTATTGACCTTAGTGGTTTGTCTCTTGGTAAACTTAGGCACACAAATTAAATTGTTGTTTCAGGCTTGCGCTTTTAATTTTTCTCCCCTTCTTTGTATGTGCATGTGGTCTACAATGTTGATAGTCGTGCACAGTATGTGGGTTGTGCTTAACAACCAACACACACTTTCTTGTGTATGCTAGCTATTTTTTTACAACTTGCACGTAGTATGTCGGTTGGTATTTGGCAATTTGAGTGCATGCCTATGGGAATTGAAAATTATCAAGCCTATTAAATTGTAGATCTAATGTTTAGAGTTTCCTTTAAAAATGAGAGTATTCTCACGTGCTTTGAGACCTAGTATAGTCAAGTTAATTGGTGTCATTTCAGTTTCATTGTTTGCAAGTTTCACATTCGAAAAAAATGGGTTAATTGGTGGAATTGCATTTCCAAGTTAGTTGTTATTCTTTTACAACATTTTAGGAATTTGGAAGAGTTGCATTGCATCGAGAAGGAAATTAGATTTCTTTGCATCTTTAATTTGGATTAGTTACAAGTTCAAGTTAATTCATCGAAAGAAAAAGTGTGGTTGTGTATGTATCTTCCAATTTCTTTATTGTTCCAGTGATCTTGAGTCTGAAACAATGTCTCAATTTCACTCTATTACCTTGTTCAAGTAATCAACATCCCCTATAAGTAACACTAATCTAAAAAGGACTAAACTCAATTTTGTTTTTAGAAAATCAATAGCAGTCTAGGTTACGAACTTGGTGTAGGATTGGAGAAGAAATTCTCCCAAAGTTGAAACTGGGAATTGAATAAAGAATGGTAAATTCTAGTAGTAGAAAAAAAAATACTTGTGGGAAGCACCTCTAACACATGGGTCAAGCACTAGGTCAATCTAGTTAAGTGTTGATATTATGCCCTCACACTTAGTTAGTGGGTGGATGAATACTATAGGACTTTGGTAAAGTTGGAAAGTTACTTGGAGTGATGCCTTCTTTCTAAAGTTCCAACCATAGAACAAAGTAATTTATATCCCTGCTCAATGCAAAATCTTAACCTATGACTGTTCCCCTTGGATACCAATCATGAATTGGCACCCTTAGTAGCTTTTCCTAGATTCCTCTGAGGTGAATGCAAGTGGGAAGTTATTGAGGCACCTAAGGTAGATAGTGAACCTCAATCTCATCTCCCTTGGATTTCTTATCTTCACACCGAAGATTATACATTGGGTGATTGTTTCTTGAAGGTTACTATAACTACTTTTCACACCTTCATCGGTTGGACTTGTTCCCTCATCATCATAGGCTAAACATCAAAAGGCTCTTTCTTTCATCATTTTACTAGTTGTACTTAGGGACTTAATTGACATAGGATGGCTCTTGGAAGGGAGGGTTTGCTCGTTATTATATTTTAGGTGTTTTTGTACTTGAATGTTATTTGGTGTTATGCTTAGATGACCATAGATTTCAATCGCTTGACCTTCACTATCTTTCATTTAAGTATTCAATTCAAAGTAGTTCAATAGTTTCCTCATTAATCAAGGAGGAATCATGGTCTTCCTCCCAAAATCATAGATTTGCTTCCCATGGGGTGCAAGTTGGATATCCCATAACTCCTGGAGAGTGATTTTGAGGAAGAAGTAGTGCATAATGCTTTAAATAGACATGTTAGAGAAGAGACTATCCAACAAGATCTCCCATCCGACAAATACATAGCAGCAGAAGGTTTTGTAAGATATCTTGATATTCAAATTCACTTAGGGAAAGTAAGGGCTCCATGTTCTCCTCCCTAAGATTAATGAATCAAGGTCGGGTCGAGGAAAACCATCGTGGTTTAAATCATGGATGTGTGGTTCCCTCATAAGCACATCGGGGTGAAAAGTGATTCACCTAAAACCGTTTTCTCCAATCCCCGATGTAAATAGATACCTATAAAAGAGGGACCTCCCGACATTATTTTATGATAACTTGAAACATCCAAACGTTCAGGAAATTGGCGCAACGCATCCATTTGAAATTCAAGCTCAGAACTGAACCAGATTCATGTTTCTCTCACTGCTTAACATGTATTTTCTCCATGGTCGCTATTCCTGTTATCTTATCCGTAAATTAGCAAGACATCTCCTCCAAAGAAGAAGCCCTAATTGATAGAGACTACGACATTTTTGACACAGAGATAACAGTCTCGCCTGTTTTTGTGTCCAGATCAAATTTGTTGGACAATGTTGGAACCCGCCTACCTTTCCTCGAAGAGGCTCAAGCCTCCATCACCCCTTACGTAGTAGAAGTAGTCTTTCCTTTCCCTGAATTTGTAAGTTGGTGTGCAAAATGATATTCTCAGTTAGAAAGAGTCATTTTGAATAAATTAGGGTCAGAGGTTTTATGTGAAATAGACAGTCCATCACTCTGGCACACCCTCAGTATACCCAAGTCTTCATCCACGGTGTCAGAGCCCTTTGAGGAACAAAAAATGATCACAATTTATAGAGAATGCCCACCAACAGTAAAAACCCGGTTTCTGCAAACCATTTTCAAGCTCGAGAACCATTCAGAGACTCTATCATTACCTGCCAGTGTAAGTGTCATGATCATCGAAGTCCAGTGGGCTTGTTCTCTATTAAGTCAAATTTTAGGATTGGACAATGACAAGTTTGTGGTAGAAGTAATGTTAGGTTTCCTGTTGAATTTCTTTATGTTAGAGTCTGGTCAGTCAGTCAGTGTCAGTTTTGACAAATTCATTATTGAAAATATGCATCAACAATTGGTGAATTTCAATTCATTAATACATTTCAGATATTACACCCATTTGTTGATGGTATTCATGGAATCTAACAAAATTGAATTTCTTGAGACTACATTCATTTCAACTAAATGTAAAAGGATCACCATGCTTATCTTCATCAATAAGATTATGTCCAGGGTGTACAGTCTTATCTTCGGTTCAGACTTGCCAAGGGTCCTTGAAGAAATGAAAATTTGTTTACAACCAAATCCAGAGAGCATGATAGGTGAATGGATGTTGTTCATACAATCCACGACGATTTGGGTATATGTCTACCAGGAAGGACCTCATCTTTTACCAGTATTTTTGACCCCCAAAATCTTTTCTTTGGAGTTCATAAGATAGAGGATCATCTCAGAAAATGAGCACTTCTTGAAAGAACACAAGGATTCTAATCTAAAATTTCCTTTCATAGTAGGTCCCTTTATGGTGAAGAACAAGTCATGTTTGCCTCAGATTCAATCCAAACTCAGTGAATTTGGGTTCACACAGTTGCAAGGAAGAAAACACGACCTGCACCAGATCATATCAAAGAGGATATCTGCAAGCAGACAAGGTCCCTATGAACACGAGCATGTCGAAGGATTCAATAAGTTGGCCAATCTAGAAACTTGTGTAGATATGGACGTCACTATGCAACATGGTCTAACAAAACAAATAGAACCAACTTCCCAACAGAGCCCAACACATAAACCTTCTCCTAGATTGATTGTCAAAGCTCCTAAAATGAGCGTCTACAATAAGAGGAGCAGTTCAGAGGCCCTGGGCACCAGTAGCCAGCAAGATATTCTCAATAAAATGAAAATCACATCATCCTCTCAAATAGTTGACCTGGAAGAAGAAGAACCCAAGGATAAAACATGCATGGAAATGGTAGAAGGTGTAACCAAGAACAAAGAAGCAGGTACGAAAAACATGACACAAATTGAAAGCAACACAAAGGTTTTTAGCAGCAGGAAACACATATTTAGCCAGACACCTGGGGTAGTTTATCAGTCCAATGAAGATTTAATGAACCAGTACGTTGTGAAGGGAAGTATGGCCAACATTGAAATAAGAGACCTTTTGCATGAAGTGGAAAAGACTTCCCAGTTTAAATCTTCCTTGCTCTCAGTCAAAGATGTGGAAAAGAAAACATTTAACATAGTAGTGGTTGATGATGATAAGGTATCTGAGATCAAAATTCACTATGAAAATATTGGTGCCCCTGGAAAAGTAAAGTTCCAAAGAAATGTCAGCAATATGCTATATTCTGATTATTCGAGTTTGGTTCTGAGGGTCGTAAGATTGACAACACGTGCACTCAAACTAGATGGACAATTGAAACAGGAAAATGCATCCAGCAAAGCCTGGATGACACAGGTCAAAAGGCTAGAGTCTGAAGGTCCTCAAGGGGTGAAAGCTTCTCTGGAAGAAAATGATAAGATGATCCAAAGCTTAAAGAAAAGGTTGAAGATGTCACCTACAGACCATCCAAAAACAACAGAACTGACTGCTTTGGAAAAAGAGAAAGAGACATTCAGACAAGAGTCACTCAATAACAAAGCTAAAGTGTTGCAGTTGGAAAAAGAGAAAGAAAATTGGTCACAAGCACAGGCAACAAAATCAGATGTGTCTGTCATTGTACCTACTAATACAGAGGCTGGATCTAGCACTGAAGGGTTGGTCCAAACTATGTCCCAGGTAAGCATCAAAATGGGGGAGATCAAGGGTCTCAACGAAGTTATAGAAAATTTGAAACAAGAGATGAAGGTGAAAGATGAGAAGATGGCTCAACTTCACAGAGATAAACAAGATTTGCAAGAGAGAGTGAGCAAAATGAAAACCAGGCTAAAGGGAAAAACATTATTGCAAGGAGAGAAACATGTCATATGGGATGTTATCTCTGCAAAAGCTGCTAAATTTAGGGTTTATCTAAATTTTATAAATGAAAAATACGGTGTGGCTACTACAGCTCGGAGTAGGTGTGCTGATGTTAATGAAGTGTTAGCCAAGAAGCCCTCGGAATGGGCCCAAAATGCTATTGACTTGCTAAATTCTATGCCAACTGTCGATCTTCAAACTATCAAGGTAAAAGATAGGATTGCATTGATCATTTCAGCTAGGAAAACCATCACCAAACATAACCTGCTCAGATCAGTCCAAAACAAAGCTATGCAAATGGAGCACAACATACATGAATTTAAAGATGCATTTGAACAATTGTTTATCAAAGGCCTCCCATCATTTTGGAATGGTAGAGGTTCATTATACAATCAGGAAGATTACAATACTCTCCTCGTGCAATGCAGAATGGACCATTCTAAATTTGAGGCTATAGAAGAAATTTTGAAAGGCCCAGGCCTGGTAGAATATTTGGCCACATACTTCGAAATTTTAAATAAGTTCAAAATAGTGAAAGTCGGCATGCCGACTATGTCCTATGCCATGTGTATTGACTTGGAAATTTTGATTAAAGAGACGATGGATTGTGGAATCCCCTCTGATTTGCAATGGAAGGAAATCGTGCGGCTGGGTAAGACAAAGTGCAATATCGTTGGATCCAGTCAGTGATCCCCAAATGTCATCAAATTTGCAGATCCAACAGAATACTAGAGCGAGAAATATGGCATGAAAGAAACCAAACAAATAGAGAAATTTCCCATAATTTTGGAAGCATTTTATTTTGTCATTCATTGTAAATTGTTTCGTATACCGAAACTATCAGTCGAAACTATTTTGGAATCTAAAAGGATTCAGTTTCAGTTATTTTGATCAAGTTGTATAGGTACCGGGTTACTTGAATGAATTAATGTTGGCAGAAGTGCAAGAGCACCTTTTGGTTGTATTAGACTCTATTTTTAAATTTTCTGAATCTGAATTGAATATAAATGCAGAATATTTTGAAGTCTCTATGAAAATATTCTAACGAGTGGTGATATGAGATTTGTTTCCTTTCAATGTATGTATTTTCTGTGACGTGTTACTTCATTTACATTTTCTTCTGTTTAAATTGGAGAGTTAAAGGCTTAGAATTCATCTTGTGATGCTCTTGGCTTAAGCAATTTAAAATGTGTGATTGTCTTCTTAACTTATTCAAAATTCATTTTAGTAATGCTCTGATGCAGTTATTTGTTTTCTCTATATTCCTACACTCTATTTAAATTTAAGAATAACTCAGATTCATTGCCTGATTTAGCCTTTATCCTCTGGAGATTTCTATCAGTCGATGCATTTTTTTCATTCACTTTCAGAATTTTGATTCCATAGCCCTGAGTGTTCCTCCCCCTTCCTTGCCAACAACTTTATTTAAAAACCCCAAAACAAACCAAATATAGCCACCAATTTCCAAAGAAACATCAAGTGACATGAGAGAGCCCTCTCTGAGTTGAGCAGGCTAGTGCCTCAGCTCTAAAGATGGTTGAAATAGTTACCTCTGTTGTTTGTCTATTTAGGCGAACAAAATTTACAGAGTGCTAACAAAATCCATATGGTGTTAAAGGAATTGTAGCTCTTTTCATCCTCCCAAGAAAAAATTGACATGATAAACAACTCCTCACTATCTTATATGAGTTTGAAAAAAAGGCAGGCCAATAAAATTTGACCATGATGGCCTTATAAGTAGTAAGAAAATAGGGAAAATGGCCCCCACATACACCTTCATACATTTCCTTCAATACCTCTAATAATTTTAGTGGTCTTAAGCATCTCAACAACATTCCATCAAAGTTTCTCCTCAATACAACTCTTGAGATAAGAAGATATCTAACAACCTTCATCTTTAAACATATCTACTCTTTTCTCTACATTTCAATTAGGAACTGAGCAAATTTCAAATAGAAGACAATATATGTATACTTCTCCAATATAGATAAAGAATAATATTGGTAAGACTCTTCTTTTGAATCAAGTTCAGAGTCGATGATCATTATTCCTACACTTGCTATCAACTTGCACAAAACCTATCACTTGATAGCCTTTAAGGGTCTACTTTCTAAATCATAGTCTTGCAACTTTTCCAACCAATTATATCGGATTCCATCTCTCAAGGGATGACTCAACATCATTTTGACAAGGGGTAATATGACATAAGCCAATACATGAGCTAAAATAATATGTTCTTAAATGTGCAATTGATTTCACAAAGACATATGTTTTTTTTTTCTTAATGGGTGGGTATTTAAACTCATAATATTGCAAGGATAAACTCATAAAGGAGAAGGGGATCTCCTTTTCTTAATGTTTTCTTGGGAGAGAATGGATGTCATGGTTTTTCATAAACAAACAAATAGAGTATAACATCATTATCTAGGTCAAGCCTTATGAACACATAGGCATTGGTTATTGTAGCCTTGGTTTTTGCAAAGGCTTATTGGATTTAAGGATTCTATTAAAAAAGCTTACCCTTATTTAACAATGCATCGATGGCTTTGATGATAGATGCATTATCAGGAACAAATTTACAAACAAAGTTAATTTTCAGAAAAAAGGATTAGACTCCCTTATTATATGTTGGGGGCTTCAATTCATTTATTTATTTGATATGTTCTAATTCCACATAAAATCATTTCTTTCTAACAATGCACCCCAACACCTTGCCTTATGTAATTGCAAATAAACATTTCTTCACATTTAATGAGATTCCATACATCCTACATCTGATAAAGACTTGCTTGAGATACAATGATATAGTTGTAGAATCCAAGTTACTAAATAGAAAATAAAATGCAAAGTGAAGGAGAAAATAAGATGGAGAACACTAAGATTGGTTGAATGAGCACATATTAATTGTGCTTCCTTCAATTTGTATATAAATCTTTATAATAGAAAGTCAAATCAATATTGACTAGATCAAAGAGTACTAAACTTCTAACTAATTCCTTAATATGCATAAAATATGAAAATTCATAACAATTAATATCTAGTTGTTAACCATGTGTGCAATAAATGCATGAATTCAAATAATGCATACAATAAATGTGGATTGATTGGGAGTGGGGCATATCCATGAATTGTTGTAGAAGTGGTTGGATATGTGATATGTTGTAGAAAAAGAAAGGGCAGGGTGTTGGAGGGTCATGAGTTGAGGGTGGAGAGAACTTCATGGGGTATAGGAAACCCTAGTTGTGTCATTTGAATACCACACATTGTGAGTGTGGGAGTCCATGTACAACTTGCAAAGAGATTTTTTTTTGCAAAAACACGATTGAAGGTTGTTTGAAGCCTTGTCTAGGAGCACAATAGGTTCTAATACCAATTTAAATAGTTGTAGAAGCTAGGTTGCAAAATAGAAAAGAAAATGCATAATGAAGGAGAAAACAAGATGGAGAACACTAAGATTGGGCAAATGATCATATACAATTAGTGTTTTCTTTGATTTTGTATTTATAATGTAAACCTTTACAGGAGAAGGAGAGAGACAAATTTTATATGAAAGGATTTGAAATCTTCAATAAGATTCTAGACCCTATGAACATAATCCTTTAATAACCCCTTCTTAATAACATATTTCTTCTTGACATGATTAATGACTAGCTTTGAATCATTGGCCACAATAAGGTGTTGGACATTCATCTCTTGCACTAAAAGAAAACCTTGAATTAAGGATTCATACTTTGTAATGTCATTAGTGCATTTAAATTATAGTATAAAGGATTACATATAGACCTCCATACTAGGACTCTCAAAAACCACTCTAACACTTAATCTAGACTACTTAGGACATGATCCATCAAAATTCATTCTCTACAATTCATGCTCCATATAATTCATAGTCAGATATGTCTACTATGTCTACCTCATCTTCACTTAGAACAACATAAACTCCTAAATTGACTTCAACAAAGTTTTCAAATTCTTCAAACTCCTTCTAAAAACAAACCAGTCTCTTCGACTCTAATAAGATTTTGGAGAATCATCCATATTTAGTATGAAACATCATGTAAATTCCATCATTCATGATATTCCCTGCTAGTGAAAGCTCCATTCTTTACCAAGGCCCACTCCATAAGCTATTCGTAAGTCAATGACAATGATGGTGAACACGGTGTGAATTTGAGTGGTGGCACTTAACCACATGCAAAAATTCCTAATCTCCCTATGTCACTTGTTTCTTTGTGGGTGCCAATTGTCCATTCCTTCTTAGACGAAGCACTTCATTTTGGAGTTGTCTAACAGTCTTATATAACTATTTCAATTCAATTCCATGATGGTTATATGGTCGCTCACCAACTATTGGGACTTTTCACACATGCATCAATTCCCTTCGTATATTCTCCAATGTTCTACATGATGTGGAGGGCCCATGATTTGATATAGAGATGGTCAATGCTTACCTTTGAAATCTTCCCAAAATAATGCTAGGGTCTACATCACTTTTAAGCATGTCTTCCTCCATTTCTAGACCCTTCCTCATGGTTCATTCTAAAGTATTAATATGAGAATATGTTAGGTTGTAATTTACATTTATGGCCATACCATTTTTATAACGACAAAAAACTATTAGCTTTTTAGTATGTTGATCTTATGGTATCTCCTGTAGCATTGAAAATAATCTTAAGTTATCATCCTTCATTTTTTCATTTTTCTCTAATCATATCTAAGTAAATTGGTTGAGAAGGGTATGGTATGTCACATGTCATGATTAACTACTTAGAAAAACATCATCCAACTCATTGAATCATATTATAGGACCAACTAGTAAAGAAAAGAACCAACCGAAGTCTAAATAAAGACTCGAATCACAACATCATCAAAGGTGATTAAATGGATATCACACATAGCCAAAAATTGGTCCATATGTTTGTGGATATTTCCTGCAACATCACCATTGAAAATGGAAAGGAATCCAAGTGGCAAAGATGGATATGGGTGTTTCTCTCCCTTAAGGGTCAAGGTGTTCATTCTTGTCTTTGTATGTGGTTTCTTGGCCACTCAACTTGGGGTTGCTCCATTTTCCCCATTTCAGGTCCTTGTCCACCCAAAGGACTTTCAAGGGGATACGTGGGTGGAGATAGGAAAGGAGGTGACCTTAACAGGTCGTAAATTGTAGGCCCTTCTCCTTCAAGATTCAAGCTTTAACTCTACTCAAGGATCATCCTTTGGTTCCTTACAAGGAATCCACTAATTTATTTTAGGATTATAGGTTAAATATTTCCAAACCTTCTATATGGAGTTGTCTTAGAGAAATTTGTAGAAGTTTTTGTTTAGAAATTACTATATGAAAAGTTAAATCAAGAATCTCTCTCTATTCTTCTTGGGTGGAAAAATTCAAAATATTCAACGATAAAAGGTCAACAATCTTATCTAGAGATCTAGTCTCTTCAATTCATTGGAGTTGGCATGCATGTTCTATTGCAAGATCTTCCTCCCATGCAAGAACTTCCCAGGAATGTTCAAGCTTGGTCCTATTTCTTGTAGTTTTCAAAGCAAGATTGAACAATTGATGCAAGATGTTGCATTAATCTTCAAAACTCATGAATAAATTTGGTTGAATTGGTTGTTCAAGAGTCATTCAAGCTTTCACAGAGTCACCAAATGAAGTGATTGTGTATCTCCTCGGTATGCTCTCCAAATGTTGATCATTCTTTCCTCATATTTGAAAAGAAAAAATGTTGAAGGAAATCCTTATGGAAATCAATCAACACCTTCCTTTATTTTTATAGAGGTGGTACTCTTCTTTATGTATGATAGTTACTACTATTTCTTATCTTGATAATGCATGAAACATAATAATACTAAAAAATATATCTCCAAAAAATATTTGAGCTTCAACAATGGAGTAGGGTTATTAATACATCCATAGAATTATTCAACCATGCATTATTGCATGAGAAAGGACCGTGCATGTTTAAACGTTGTAAGAAAGATTTTAATATGGATCGTTTAAACAATTTGAAAGACTATTGCCTTATGGCATTACAAAATCCCAATGACTTAAATAAACATGAAATTAACAATGACTTAAATAAACAAGAAATTAAAATGCATACACTCTCATGACCGCTCTCGTAGACCATGAATATTAGGGGAATCCTAGAAAAAGAAAAAAGAGGAAAGGTGAATTAAACCTTGTTTTTGCAATTATGATACTAGTAAAAACAATGTGGCAAAGATTGAACCAAAAAGAATTTTCAAGAAAGGGAAACTTGGATGAATTTACTTACAAAAATGAGGAGGCGTGGTTCTTTAGCTCTAGTCCTTTTCTTCTAAAGAAAACTTAGTATATTCAATCCTTGATCCAAACCAAGGCCATCTATGATAACCTAACTATCCCAATCATTTTTCCTTTTGTCATGAAGACTTAACAACGACCTCAACATCTTGATTCACCCATTCCTTAATATATTCTATGAGTGTCCCCACTATAATTTCTTCTTTCACATTTAATGCAAGCACCTCATATTTGATTCCATGTAGGATGTAGGATGCCAAACTGATATTTGCAAACAAAAAAATGTTCTCCATGTTATCGTGACAAAGTCTATTAACCATTTCTTATTCTCAACTTCATAAAAGAAAGTAACACCATCAAATTATGCACCTAAAGAAGATTCAGTTTAAAGTAACTTGGGGCCTCTTCCTAGGATCATTTGCCTAACTCTCCTTAAGAAAAAATCTTGGATTTCATAAAAATGCAAAAGATCCTTATGCCTCCAAAGAATTGAATACCACAAATGCACACGGTTGATCTCTTGATTTAAATATATTTTTATATTGTCAAGTTTTCAAAGGTTTTATTAAAGACCAAAGCAAAGATCATGTTAAAAGTCATGTTGAATCTCTTGGTTTTCTAAAATTCCAACAATCAGTGTGAAATCTCATTGGAAACTAAATATACCCAATTGAATATCTCTTTCATAAGAAGGGTGTAGTAAATGATGTGTACCACATTCATGTACATGTAAGTTGCGGACTAATGTCCAACTAGATGAGAAACAATCAATGCCATCTCCATGTAGGGGTCAACTAACTTGAGGATACTTGCCTGGTAAATGTTTGTAGCCTCTATCTTAGGCTATAAAGGTTTATTATTCAAAATGCTAAAACCACCATGATGTGTATCTAGAAATCATCAACTTTGGGCATCGTAAAAATCTTCGTGGGCTCTAGAAGTCATAACATTCTCTTGAACATGGAATGAGTAAGTGAAATTTGAAAGTTTCCTTCTTTGTCCAACTTCACCACCATGTCTCTGGATTGAAACCTCTAGTTAGCACACTGACCAATGACTTCTCAAGAATTAAACAACTTTTTCATGTAACCAACATTCACTAGTCATGAAGCCCAAACTACATTCTCTGGTAACTCTAAACACGTTTTCAACTCATGGAAAGATTTATCAATATAAGCCAAAGAATTGAAAGTATCACTAATAAACACTTTTCCTTTCTTCCTTTGAGGCATTCTTTGTTTTTAACACTTACAACTAAAACATTAGTCTTTGCGCCTAACCAAACCTTCACATCCCTTAAAATATCATAAATTTGATGCCAAACTTGTAGCATTAATGTAAATCAAGTAGAAGTTAAGTGCAACCTCTATTGCATTTACCTTTGTTGTATAATATCAATTACTAAGGACTTTTGTGTCATATGAGAGGACAAACATTGCAAGTAAAAAAAATTCATACACCAAGTAGGTGAAGATTGAAGATATTATCGAGATGGCGGGTCTCTACATTCTGCATCCAAAAGTGGTGCAAAGACATAGAGATTATATAGATCCATAAGGGTTTATATGCCCAAGCCTCCCCTCACCCCCATTGAGATTATATAGATTTAGAAGAAGGTGTTAGAGACGTAATAGAGGGCTCCATTCATGATGCATGGATACCCTTCATAATACTCCAAGAGTTGGCGTCAATGTGTGACATCCATTAATTCCACCTTTTGGAGCTAAACTAAGTCTCATGATGAAATATTATCATAAGTCAACGTACTCTCAACCATGGAGAATTTATTATCTATTCAAGGCATGATTAAACATGATTGTGTTCATTTCTTCTAAATTAAAAACAAAACTTCAATGCTAATGAGATTATAGCTAGCATGAAACTCAATTTTCTAAGGTCCTATAGCTTGAAATATTTCCTTGGAAGGGTAGTAGGGAAAATTGGCCATAGAATTTTGAGACCCATTTCTACACCAACTTGGAAAAG
>SNQJ01S0002762.1:131430-147592 GCA_010110895.2 Picea sitchensis | reverse complement strand
CGTTAAGCATATTTCATCCACATGCAGAAGTTGTCTGACATATTCTAAGATAATAATCCTCAATGTGAGGAGCTTATGTAGCCTGTAAGGGGCTATTTTTATTCATATAGTTTGATTAATGTGTAGTCCTCTGCTAGGAAACAATCACCTCTCCTATGAAGGTCAATTGTGTATAAACAAGGATTGATGTCTTTTGACACCTTGATTGGTTCCTCATCTTTGACAATAGAGAATGTTGCACACATAAAATTATTCACAAAAGTAAGCAAGGAGTATCCCTTCTCATATTTCCTAACCCATGGGAGCTAGTCAATAACCCTAGTGGGGTGACACTATATTGACATTAAAAATATGGAAATATTAAAATTTGTAATACAACATTATTTTTCAAAATCACGATTTTAGAAAAAGGGCAATTTCAACATTTTTCTATCAATCAAATGTCAATGTCACATGGTATTTTGACCCCAAATGTAGTAGTGGAAATCAACCATGGCCATAAGGCCTCAAACTTGTTAACCCTAGATTTGACTGGGCCATTCATAGGGAACAATGATAAAAAATAAGCAACCATGAAGACCCCATATTTGACCCAACCAAACCGAGGGAGCAACAATCAATAAGGCACATAAAGACATCGTACAAAATTTTCCATTAGTGAGTTGTGGCTTGTCGATGCATGGATGAACATTGGGCCATACCAAGTGTTTGCAATTGTTTAACAATGCAGTCAACATGCTATTATAAACACATCTTCTTCCTACAAAAACAATAATATAAAGTCAAGAAACAACATGCAAATGTTAATTAACCTACTACTACTGAAATATGCAAACTAGAATGTCAACAAAATACATAGATTTTTCTTACTAGAGACACAAACGAAGAGGAGGAAGTTAGCAAGATGGACAAATATGACCCTAGTTGGGTTGACTCCGAAGAACATAAAGACAGATGGAGTGAGATTGAGGGAAAAATTTAGGGACTAAAATTTCCCCTTGAGCTAATTTCCCATTGTTTTTTCCAAAGAATGATTCACAAATTTGCATTTTTACTAAAACAAATTCGCCCAAATTATATAAGATAAAATTATAAACTTTAAAAATCGCCAAAATTTTCTAGAAACTATATAAACGTCTTTATAAATTTAAAAGTTTTTACAAAAATATTACCAAACATTTTATAATTAGCATTTTAACATTTAGTAAGATTTACCTATGTTTCTAGGCTTTAACACAAGTATGGATCCTTAAAATTTTCCCAAGTGAGATTTGTGGTGGGAAATGATGAAAGGAAGAGGGTAATTTGTATTTGTAACTCTTCACATTCACCATAATTGTAGTGAAATTAATTATTACAAGTATACTCTTAACCAACAAATAGACAAAAACAAAAACAATAGTTGTTGATACTCTCAAGGGTTATTAGTCTTTGATTAATAAACACATTGTGATAGTGTGAGATGTCTCCCTCCTTGTTGTAGCCCTATTTTGAAATTTTATAAAAATTGTTTCCTTTCATAAATGACTAGCTAATTCCTCCCGGATGGGGTGACAATTGGACACCATGCAAATTAAGAAGTTAATTTCCCCTGTCGCCATCCCCTCCTCTAGTCCTCGTGGTATGGGCGACATTCATTTGACATGATCATAGGTGCACCTGCAGACAAAGTCTGGTATAATGGAGCACTCAATGCTACAACATCAACATGTATGGATTGGTACGAGTCACACGAGACCTATCAACTCGGCCCTTCTGACACTTCACCACACCAATTTAGCTATAATTCGGGAGGTAAGACATGGAAATAGTTATTTGTCTTTGCTCTTATCTCTGGTTTATTGCATATGCCTTGATGCTTTCTCTTCCTACTATTCCACTATGCTTGTAGTTCCCAATATCATTACACCCTCCCCCATGCCCACAGAAATAGGAAAGCCTAAACGTGGGACGACTTACTACAGTTTTGTAGCCCGACAGCATAGGTTGAGTTCCTCCTCTCCTCCCTCAATGCCTTACACTTCTTTTGCTACCCACAACATCCCTTATGTGGTGCCTTCTCCTTCCTCTGCTAAGAATTGGCTAGAATAATCTCCTCCCATGGCTTATGTCGAAGAAGAGCATCCCTCAGCCCCACCACAAGTTCCTTCGACCTCCCTCCTATTCACAACCTCCAGTAGTAAATCCCGACCCAACATTTCTGGATAGGCTACTCAAGAAATTGATTTTGCTTTAGCAATGGAAACTTGTATAGTAGAAGAAGAAATCCCTCTGGAGGAGCACAACGAGGAGACCCATCCAATCAGTCAGCCTCCACTCATTACAACTCCAGAGCCAGATATGACCAACACTTGTCATCTCTATAACACACCCGATCCCTTAGTGGATTTCCTAGGGATGGGGCCTCAAAATTTCGTTCTCCTTAAGTGATAAAATCCTTCATTCAGGGTTTCTACCACATTCTGCTCGCCCTGAGCTCTCCAACCATGATCTCCATGCTTAAAATTGAGCCTAGAATTGATGGATATGTTTCTCCGAAGTTCTTCGGGCGTTCACTGGATGAGGGCCACATGACATCCACGTGGATCCACCTCACACATGTTATTTCCAAGTTCCTTCCTCCCCAGTGGAAGACCATCCACAGACCGCTCCCATGACTAGACTTACTCTCTTTCTCTTATGCCAGTTGTGGAGGAACTCGACATCTCGATGCTCCGACACTTCTCACCTATTTACTGTCTACACATGAGACCACCCAGAGTTCCAAACTTTCGAAGTCTTGTAAGATCACCACGTGGCTCCATCCTTCAGACCATTCGGTCTCTCTATTATACTATATCCCAGATCCTCTAGAGTCTCGAAGTCCCGGAGTCCCAGTCATTTCACCAACCACGTTGGCTAGGCAGACACATATCAGGAATTGACATGTAGGAGGGGTCAGAGTGACACAGGGCACATCAAGTTGGGGTCCATGTCACCCTGGGTGATGTCACTACACCACGTCACCCCAGACTGACATGCCTCTAACATTCCCCAGTTCTCACGGTTGAGATCCAGACATGTATATTTATAGATCTATGGGTTTGGTTACCTCGGGGATTCAACATTCGGGAGTGTTGCAGTGAAACCTCCTCTTATCTCCCAAAGTGCCTGACTTTCGAACTAAAGGGGCTAGCACCACACATCCTCGGTAAATCAACGACTGGGAAAGAACCTGAAGGATCCCTTGATCTACGACTCTGGGACCTTCGTGACTCTGACCTTCGGGGTTTTGGGTCTCGATTTAGCTGGAAAGATAGGTCCACCTAAACCCTAGGGAACTGCCTAATGACGATCAACCTTACCAGTATAAGGCTGGTAAGGTCAGTCATACTCCGAAGTCCTGGACTTTCGGAGCTTCGAACCCTGGAGGAATTAGCTTTCGTAGGTTTAGCCCAAGGTTCCTAGGTATTTTTCATATGGGTCCTCTCAAATGGATCTCGTCCGCTCATCTTCCAAACAAAGAGACCTCCTCTTTTCAAGGCTTGAACTTTGCTATTCTTCCTAAGATTTTTCATGAAATGGTTAAGGATTTGGGTCTGGAAATCCGGTTGCACAACAAGGGGTTTGGAAGAGGTATCATCTTCAAACAAACAGGTTCAAGTCGACACAACATCTCCTATCTCGATCATCTTACATGCTTATGTCCCAGGAATCCTCAGGAGCTAAGTTGGGCATAAAAACTATCAGTCATAAATGTAAGTGTACAAAGGAATGGAGGCATACACATGTCATAACCATTCCACACATAACTCATTTATAAATACACATATGTATAAATCCAAGTATTCATCCATTATTCCAGATCAATACATAAAACATGGAAAATACTTATCAGAACCAGATAACGTGAAGTGAATGCTGAAAGGAGTGCCCATTTCCTCCCAACCATAGGATCAGTCACTCCTAACAGATTTACCACTAGCCACCCCCGAGCTAGACCAGAATGCTCTACAGCAATATCCTTTCTTTTGGCTCAACGACAGTAGGGATGGAGGTTACTCTCCTCCTCTTGCTGGATCTTGGAAATGGTTTACACGATACCAAGAAAGGAGGACCAACCTCGTTTATCAGTTTGTATCATAACCTTCTTAGCCATTTCCTGCGACCAAAACACTTATCTCTTAGTTATTCCTTGAACTCGAGAGCGTAGCTTCTCGTCTCTGCATTCTTCACATGTCTTCCTCTGCCCACCACACCTTCCTTCCTTGCCTTTCTCAACAAGGTTGTGTGTGGCTCAAATTCCCAGTCAGTGGTCAGGTTTAAAGGCCTTACAGATGGGTGTTCTTCTCCATCCCCTCATTAACTCTTGAGGAGGTCTTCTCACCTACTAGCTTGATTGTAATTCGATTCTGGGTCAGAGGGTTGTTCTGGTCCTGAGCAATTAATATCCAGCAAGGTACCGGTTTGGGTGGAGGTTAAAACAACCATTCCTAGTCCCCTTCACCATCTCTTTCATAGCATTCGTGGTCTCTCTTAGTATACCCCCCCTTTCCAGCAGTCATGCAACACTTATCCATTTCTTAGGAAGTAACTAAATTTACATTCATTGACCTTTTATACAAAGGTCCATCCAATCAAATATTCACACATATTTCATTTTCCATAGTCTCTTGGACCATATAGTTATGTTTACAAACTGGGGGAAACATGGTGTTACAATTCCCTCCCCCTTAAAGGAACATCACCCTTGATGTTCTATCTGTCAACATGCTCTATATATACAGAAGTGAACAAAAAAGGATATGGTTGTCTCATGGCATCCTCCATTTCCCACGTAGCCTCATCTGGGCCAACCACTACACCTTGACCTATGCAATGGTTCAATTCCTGAGTGGGGTTTCCTTCCTGTCTAGTATGCATTGAGGTTTGGGTAGGAATTCTCTCTCCAACTCCACCCGGATCACAGACCAGTCAATTATATGATTAGAATCATGTACATATTTCTTCAATAATGAAACATGGAAAACATTATGTGCCTTTACTGTGGGAGGGAGTGCTAGCCTATAGGCTACATGTCCCACTCTATCTAAGACTTCAAAGGGTCCATAATGTCGAGGTTCCAACTTGGCACAAGCTCCCATTCTCAGGGAAATTTTCCTGGGCCTAACTCTGAGATAGACATGGTCTCCTGTCTTGAAATCTCTGGGAGTTCTCTTTTTGTCGACGTAATGTTTCTGTCTATCCTGAGCAATTTTCAGTTTTTTCTTTATTTGAATCACTTGTTGTTCCATTTCTTTCAGCATGTCGGGTTCGATTGTAATTATATCCACTGGATTACTCCAACCGAACGGATTCTTGCACGATCTACCATAGAGGGCTTCAAAAGGGTTCATCTTCAGTGACTCTTGATAACCATTGTTGTAGGAAAATTCTACCAATGGCAGGTAGTCTTCCCACTTCTTAGGCTAATGCATTACATGCATCCTTAACATGTCTTCTAATATATGGTTTACTCTTTCTGTCTGTCCATCAGTTTGAGGGTGATAGGCTGTGCTAAACAACAATTTAGTCTCAAAACCAACCATCGAGGATTTCCAAAATCTTGAAGACAATTTTGTATCTCTATTAGATACAATCTCCCTAGGCATGTCGTGCAGTCTAAATATCTCCTTCATGACGATGTTGGAAATATCTATTTCCTTGCAAGTCGATTTGACAAGAATGAAGTGAGAAGACTTGCTCAATTTTTCCACCACTACCATGATGGCATCATTCTGCTTGGTCGATTTTGGTAATCCGGTGATGAAATCTATGGAGATGGTTTCCCATTTCCATTCTAGAATTAGTAGAGGTTGTAACAACCCTGTTGGGTGTCGTTTTTCTGCGTTAACTTGCTGGCACTCTAGACACTTAGCTAGATAGTCAGTTATGTCCTTTTTCAATCCTGGCCAATATAATTGTTTCCTAGTGGTCGTGATCATTTTCTGATATCCTAGGTGACCAATATATGGTATTTTGTCCAGTTTGTCCATTATGAACCTCTTCAAGTCATCACAACTTGGGATATACAATCAGTTTCTATAAGTCAGCAGGCCTTCATAGAGAATCTCATATCCTTCATACTTTATCCCTGTGGGCGCTTGCTTTAGGTACGATGTCACGGACTTGAAGAATGCATATGTTTCTTGTGCATTCCCGACTCTTTCCCTGACATATGTTTCACAGGTGCTCACCGCTGCCAGGTGAATCACTTTCACACTTCTACTAAGGGAACCGACCACCCTATTTTCCTTTCCTTTGATGTGTTTGATTTCAAAATCAAACTCACTAAGGAGAGCCATCCACCTAGCCTGTCTAGCATTGAGTTTTGGTTGATCAAACAGGCACCTCAATCCATAATGGTCTGTCATAAGTAAAAATCTCCTGCCCATGAGGTAATGCCTCCACAATTTTAAAGCATGCACTATGGAAGCTAACTCCATATTGTGGGTCACATAATTGATTTCATGCTCATTCAATTTTCTGGATTCGTAGCAAATTACACGTCCTTATTGCATAAGGAGCCCTTTGAGTCCTTCCTTGCAGACATCTGTACACACAAGGAAGTCATCATCAGGGTCTGCAATTTTCAGCATGGGTGTGTGGGTCAGAAGGTATTTGAGTGTCTGAAATCTTTCTTCACATTTTGATGTCCAAGTGAATTTAACCCCATTTTTTCTGACGGCCAGTGATTGGACAACCAACCTTAGAAAAACCTTTTATGAACCTTCTATAGTATCTTGTTAAACCCACAAAGGATCTGATATTAGATACATACTTTGGGGTAGGCCATTCCATAATAAATTTGATCTTCTCGGGGTCTATTGCCACTCCTTCTTTAGAAATAACATGCCCTAAGTAATGGACTTTCTTCTGGAAAAAGTCACACTTGTTAAACTTAGTGTAGAGTTGATGCTCTCTTAGTACTTGAATTACAAGTCTAAGATGTTCTTCATGCTCCTCTTTGTTCTTGGAGTAGATTAGGATATCATCAATGAAAACCAATACAAATATGTCTAGGAATTTACTGAGTACATTATTCATCAAGCACATAAAAGTGGCAGGGGAATTGGTTAATCCGAATGGCACTACCACAAATTCATAGTGACCATACCTTGTCCTGAAGGCTATTTTGTGGATGTCTTCATCCTTGATTCAGACTTAATGATATCCAGACCTCAAGTCAATCTTTGAGAAAATGTAAGAACCCTCTAATTGGTCGAACAACTCATCAATTCTTGGTAAGGGGTACTTGTTATTTATGGTTATCTTATTGAGTTGTCTATAGTCTATGCACAATTAGAGTGTTCCATATTTCTTCTTCACAAATAGGACTGGTGCTCCCCATGGAGACACATTGGGTCAGATGTAGCCTTTATCCATCATTTCCTTTAGTTGTAGCTTGAACTCAACTAGCTTGGGTGTACTCATCCTATAGGGTGTCTTAGACACTGGCATTGTTCCTGATGCAAGTTATATCAAGAAGTCAATGTCTCTTCTCTGAGGTAGACCCGATACCTCTTTTGGAAACACGTCTCTATACTCTCTTAATATGGGGTGGTCCTCTAGGTTCGATCTGTCATCCTCAACAGATTCTGCAAACCTGTATTGCATATAGAGGACATCCCTTTCTGCAATACTTTTTCATTTGAAGGGTTGATATTCATCTCACCGAGACAGGCTTCTGAATCCCTTGGAGGGTTATCTTTTTCCCTTCTTCATTTACACATTCTAAGGTTTTATGGTAACAATCCAACTTAGTTTTATAAGCATATAACCAGTCCATACCAATCAACATGTCCTAATATCCTAGGGAAAGTATGTTAAGAGTAGCTTGGGTGGGAAATCCATCCATAACGAATTGGCAAGATGGTATGACCTCAACTACTTTTCTTTTGGTTCAAGTGGCTAGTTGTACTAACCATGGCTTAACATGTCTAACTGGTTGTAGTTTACACTAATCAACAGTCCGAGGGGCCACATAATTCAAATTAGAACCAGGGTCTATTAAAATAGAAACTAGATGGTTGACAATCATACCTTCCATTTCCACCATTGAAGCTTGGTGGTCGACTTGTTTATTATCCACAACTGCATAAATCCGTGGCATGCTCCTAGCCACATCATCGACTGTGGTAGCTTCTTGGATGTTGTAGACTCTCCTACTATTCTATTGTCTATGTGGATAGTACCTCAGTAGATGTTCTTCTCCACAACCCCAACATTTCAAGGGTTCCTTCTTTGGGTTAGCAGTCTTTCCTGGGGTTGCTCCAAAAGGTTTAGTTCCACTATGGGAGGAGAAATTTTGTTGATATACACTTCTAGTAGGAAGACTTATCCTAGAATCCTTCCTATAGTTCTTAAATATTGAGGATTTGAACCCCTTCTTATTGAATTCCGAACTTCTCTTCTTCGTCCAATCCTCACGAGGTTCCGTCTGAATCCCGAGTTGTTCATAACAATACCTTGCCTTCCATATAGTGTCTTCTAATGTCTTTGGCTCGTCAAACTCAATTATGTTCCGGTAGGTCTAAGGTAACCCACTAATAAATCATTGCACCTTTACCTTTTCATCCTTTATGTAGAGTACATACCTCAACAACTCAAGGAATTTATCGACATATTCTTCTATGATGAGTTGTCCCAGCTTGAGTTTATAGAACTCCTTAGTCTTCCCATCAAAGTATTTCTCTGATAGATACTTCTTCTTGAAGTGTTTCTAAAAAAATTTCCATGATAAGTCCTCTTCATGGATTCCATTCACATTCTTAATATCTTCCCACCAAATGGAAGCCTTTCCATTCAGGTTGAAGATGGTTATTCGAGCCTTCAAGTTTTCGGAGTAGTCATGGACTTTGAAGTACTTCTTTAAACCAAGTAGCCAAGCTTTTGCCTCTTCCCCTTTCTCAATTTCTCCATTGAAATATGGTGGTTTGGATTTCTTGAACTCTTCAAGGTCATGACTTTTGGAATGCTTTCACTTCTTGCCTTTCCTTTGAGAATGTGAGCTAGTTTTGCTACTAGAAGATTCCTCGGAGTTGTCAGTTTCCTTTCAAGAGGATTATCTCGAGGAGTGTCCCCTGTCTCCAAGTTGGACCTTCTTTGAGGTACTCCTCCTAGTGTGGACACTTATGAGACCACATTTTCGTATCTCAGGTGGACTTCAACTTCTCTTCGTATGTCGTCAGTCCACATGACTGGTTGCAGGTCCATGCTGCAGTTGTCTCTATATGTCGGATAAGCTCTATAGCAAGACTCCATTAACTTTTGTTTGATTTTCTTGCTCCTTTATCAATCTCTCGTTGTCGGCCTTGCAACTCTGTAATTCGGCCATGAGGCTCCTTATAGTTTCAGCCAGATTTAGAGGCATTTCCACCACCCTCCTCTCGTTAGATTCTTCGTCTCTGTTGTGGGAGCCATCCCCCACTTCGTGGTGCGTCACCATCCTTTATGCTTGTAGTTTCCTACAGTTCACTGACTACTTGAGTGCCGACAAAACACTTGTTGTTAGCTACTAGTATATTAGTTCCTGAACAACACATAGTCATATTTATTAAATACACACATACAGTAGAAAACTTTCATTATTTTCTTCAGTAAGGGTTTAACTAGACTCTTTAGGGAAGAGGTAAGGTAGGGCATCACTCTTAAAGTTCTTTTAAATATGTTTTTTACACAACTCATCCATGAGTCCAAGCAGGCCAAGTGTTGTAACTATGCTCTGATACCAATTTGTAACACACTCGACCCGTGAATGGCTTTCCTAGGGATGGGGCCTCAAAATTTCATTTTACTAAAGTGATCAAATCCTTCATTCGGAGTTTCTACCACATTTTTCTCGCCCCGAGCTCTCTAACCATGGTCTCCATGCTCAAAGCTGAGCCCATAATCGACGGATATGTTTCTATGAATTTCTTTGGGTGTTCATTGGCTGAGGGCCACATGGATCCACCTCACATGTGTTATTTCCAAGTTCCTTCCTCCTCAATGGAAGACCATCCACACTCCGCTCCCATGACTGGTCTTACTCTCTTTCTCCTATGTCAGTTGTAGAGGAACTCAGCATCTCAGTGCTCCAGTGCTTCACGCCTCTTTACTTTCTACACATGAGACCACCCGGAGTTTCGAACTTTCGAAGTCCCATAAGCTCACCGCGTGGCTCCAGCCTTCGAACTATTTGGTCTCTCTATTATACTACATCACAGATCCTTCGGAGTCCCGAAGTCCCGGACTCCCGGAGTCCAGGTCATTTCACCAGCCACGTTGGCTAGGCAGACACATATCAGGAACTGACACGTAAGAGGGGTCAGAGTGACACGGGGCACGTCAAGCTAGGGTCCACATCACCCTGGGTGATGTCACTGCACGACATCACCCTAGACTGATAGGCCTCTAATATTCCCCAAATCTCACGGTCGAGATCCGAACAGGTAGATTTATAGATCTACGGTTTTGGTTACCTCGGGGATTCAACGTTCGGGAGTGTTGTGGTGCAACCTCCTCTTATCTCCCAAAGTGCCCGACTTCCGAACTAAAGGGGCTAGCGCCACATGTCCTCGGTAAATTGACGGCTGGGAAATAACCCGAAGGATCCCTCGATCTACGGCTCTGGGCCCTTCACGACTCTGACCTTTGGGGTTTTGGGTCCCAGTTTAGCTGGTAAGATAGGTCCACCTAACCCCGAAGGAACTGCCTAACGCTGGTCAACCTTATGGGAAACCGAGTTTTCTGGTTACCTTCGACCAGTATAAGGCTAGTAAGGTCAGTCATACTCCCAAGTCCCAGACTTCCGGAGCTCCGAACCTAGGAGGACTTAGCTTTCGTAGGCTTATCCCAAGGTTCCTAGTTATTGGTCATATGGGTCCTCTCAAATGGATCTCGTCTGCTCATCTTCCAAACTAAGAGACCTCCTATTTTCAAGGCTTGAAATTTTCTATTCTTCCTAAGCTTTATCATGAAATGGTTAAGGATTTGGGTTTGGACTTCCGGTCGCGCGACAACGGGTCTGGAAGAGGTATCCTCTTCAGACGAATAGGTTCAAGTTGAGACGATATCTCCTATCTCGATCGTATTACATGCTTATGTCCCAGAAATCCTCAGGAGCTAAGTTGGACATACAGACTATCAGTCAGAAATGTAAGTGTACAAAGGAATGGAGGCATACACATGTCATAACCATTCCACATAAAAGTCATTTATAAATACACATATGTATAAAGGAATGGAGTGTTCAAAGGAATGGAGGCATACACATGTCATAACCATTCCACATAAAAGTCATTTATAAATACACATATGTATAAATCCAAGCATTCATCCATTATTCCAGATCAATACATAAAACAGAGAAAATACTTATCAGAACCAGATAACCTGAAGTGACTGCTAAAAGGGGTGCTTGTTTCCTCCCAACCATAGGCTCAGTCACTCCTAACAGATTTACCACTAGCCACCCTCGAGCTAGACCATAATGCTCTGCAACAAAATCCTTTCTTTCGGCTCAACGACAGTAGGAACGAAGGTTACTCTGCTCCTCCTGCAGGATCTTGGCAATGGTTTACATGATACCAAGCAAGGAGGACCAACCTTGTTTATTAGCTTGTAGCATAACCTTCTCATCCATTTCCTGCGACTAGAACACTTATCTCTTAGTTCTTTCTTGAACCCGAGAGCGTAGCTTCTCGTCTCTACACTCTTCACAGGTCTTCCTCTACCCACCACACCTTCCTTCCTTGCCTTTCTCAACAAGGTTATGTTTGGCTCGAATTCCCAGTCAATGGTTAGGTCTGAAATCCTTACAGATGGGTGTTCTGCCCCATCCCCTCATTAACTCTTGAGGAGGTCTTCCCACCTACCAGCCTGACTGTAATTCAATTTTGGGTCAAAGGGTTGTTCTAGTCCTAAGCAATTAATATCCAATAAGGTACTGGTTTGGGTGGAGGTTAACGCAACCATTCCTGGTCCCCTTCACCATCTCTTTCATAGCATTCATGGTCTCTCTTAGTATACCCCCCCTTTCCAGTAGTCATGCAACACTTATCCATTTCTTAGTAAGTAACATAATTTACATTCATTGACCTTTTATACAAAGGTCCATCCAATCAGATATTCACACATATTGTGTTTTCCATAGTCTCTTGGCCCATATAGTTATATTTACAAACTGGGGGAAACATGGTGTTACAGCCTCTCACAGGAACACTTAGATCTCATCTTTTCTCCACGACAGGATATGGCATAGCAACTTCACCGACATACCATCCTTAGTCGTCGCTTGGATATGTTGTTCGACTCCCTTTCAGGCGAGCCAGACAAACATAGATGTTCGACATGCGCCCAACAATATGTTTTTGTTCCTATCTGGCCTCAACCTCCTGGCAATGATGGCGCTCTGGGTTCGCCTACTTTGTAATTTCGTCGTTTTTCTCTGTCACTTTGCATTTCACTATTAGGATTATGGCAGAATATTTAGTGTTGTTTTGTCTCATGTTTCTTGCTTTCTTAGATTACAGAAAAAAAGAAGACATTAGACCATCTATTCTGGTTTCCATTTGTATGGCAAAACAAGTGGCTGATTTTTCCATGTGTATTGATCTGCTCACTTTCTAAGAGAATAAAATTCTATTTAAAAAAAAAATGACTAGCTAATTCAAAAAAATGTTTCATTTCATAAATGACTAGCTAATTCAAAAAATTGTTTCCTTTCATAAATGACTAGCTAATTCAATTTTTTTTTCTTCTAAATTTTAAATTGCACTTTTAGGATAGTTTTAAAACCCTTGATAGCGTTCAATTATAATCACAAATGATGTGCAATAATAATAAAGGCATATTGAACATTGGTTTAAAGTATTTGTTTGTTTAAAAATACTTATATAAAACTTGCAACTAAATTGCAGATAAATATTGATTTTATTTGTTATAAAATGAAAAATTTTAATTCCTATAAAAAAAGGTAGAAAATTAAAAAAATTAAAAAGAATGTTATTTATAAAAAAAATTACAAGTCTAAACATTAGACTTTTTTTTTTTTCTCCACAAGTAGGTGAAATTGCAATATTCCATTGTTCAAATTGCATTTTTGAATGTATAGATAAATTCAACTCCTAAACAAACCCCAAAAGCATCAAAATTATGCAACATAAACCATTAATATCTGCAATTTTTTTAAATTTCAAACTAGATTTTAATCAAAATTGATCCCAAAAAAAAGTTAAAAAATATAATATTTATACTACCCGTTTTTAAAAACTTGGATGAAATGTGATCATACTAATTGCACAATGTAAAGTTAAATGTGTTTTTAACAAAATCAATTACTAATATTGCCAAGGATGAATGAAGTGAAGTGAGGGAGTGAATTTATAATTATGATTTAAAATGCCTGAACATGTAATTTCATTATTAATATTGGGGAATGAAAGCCTTTTCTATTAATATTGGGGAATGAAAGCCTTTTCTATGAAAACATAGCGCAGTGGATTAGCGCGTCTGACTTCGGATCAAAAGGTCTTGGGTTCGTCTCCCACTGTGGATTTTGCTCTGCCTGTGAATCGAAAGCTTTTTAAAGTTTTCTATTTTTTCTGCGAGTTCGTGACCACATCCAATCTCATATATGCGGATTTAGGAAGAATTTGAGTGAGTCATCCGGTATTGTGCACTTTAATGAGAAAAGAAATAAATGAGGAGCGTTAAAATTTGTGTTAACATTGAATCCTTTTAAAAGGACGCTCATTAGAATGATGTTCCAAATATAGATGGCTAGTTCTCTATTTTTCCATTTAATGGAGACTCAAGGAGTTCGAGAAACTTACCTCGCAAGGGAAGATATTCAAAAAGAGTTTGTGACCCATTACAATTTGTTTTTTTAACCACACGGCCTTACTAAAGAATGTAGCATGGCTATGCAAAATTGTTTGGATTTGGTTTTAATGAATGAATTCTTAGAATACTAGACAAGGTCGGATTTGGTCTTAATGAATTCTTAGAATACTAGATAAGGTCTTATAAGTAGTTGTCGATTGTGGATGAGTTGATAGTTGCTTGGTCAATCATGGTTGAGGATAAGTCCCCTAAATTAGACAATTTCTTGTGAAAATTCTACAAGGTGATTTCGGATTTTGACAACTCGGATTTTCTTCTAATGTACAAGGAGGCCATCACAAACACTCATTGAGGGTTAATATCAACGAATGAAGTATCCATTTCATCCCCCAGCTTAGGGACATGGATCTAGCTCTTATTACTAGTTGGAGACCTATCCCTCCTAAATGTATTGTACAAAATCTTGGTCATATAGATGTCCATGGTAGTGAAGCATGTATTTTTGGAGATCATTAATCTAGAACAAACTGGTTTCATTGGAGGCTAGTTTATTATGGATAACATCATGTAACTGAAAGAAATGGAGTGGACTAGAAAAGGAGGGCCTCTTTTGATAATACGCTAAGGATGTCCTTTGGCGCTTACATTTTATGTGATGGCAATTGAAACTATGGGATATTTGATTGCCTAAAAAGTTGGATACAAGCTCATTAAGGGGATTAATTCCTCTCACAGAATATGACTTTGGGAAACTTGTCAATGGGCCCTTTGTGGATGAATCATTCTTCACTATCCTCGAGGAGAAAGAATTTGTAAATAATACTATGGTTTAAGAATTGGTGGATAATACTATGAACTGCCTCTAGAGATTGTATTATTGAACATCTAGGTCCAAAATTCATTGAGCCAAAACCCAATGCTACAAGCAGAGTCCCTAAGATACATCAGAATGGTTGTTAGAGCAAGGGTGCTCTTGGATCCAATGAATAATGCAAATCTTCAAGTTCCTAGGCATCTCCTTTTGTTCTAGGTATTGCACGAAATGATTATTCAAAGGGTAAAAAAAAATTGAAAAACGGTTGACCAAGCCCTTAGCCTCAGTGATCAAATTTCAATATTGCACTAAGGTTCTAGTTGCAACCCATGTTTACTATTCCTCTTGTTGGGTTCCCATGGCTAATGCTTACAAAAGGCTACAAAAATCTCTAATGTTTCCTTGAGCTAATGTAGAAGGTGGTTGGGGCTTTCATCAAGCTAATTGGAATCTATATTGCACTCGTAGGAGCTCAGGTGGAATGAGGCTCATTAGAACTCATACTCGAGCTAGGGACTCTATGCTAAGTGGGTTATTTGATCCTTGGAAGAAATGGAGGGTTGGATGGTGTTCCTACATATTGTCTCACTTAGGGAGCTCCTTTCCGAAATAATTCACTGTCTAGTTTGAATTTACAAACTCTAGTTGTCATCCCATTCATGGTTAAAGTTAAAGGGACTTTTGTTGCACATAACATTTGGAAGGCAAAAGAGGTTATCGGACCCTACCTGAATTAAAAGGTTAAGGTTCATACTTGACTTATGTTTCAATGAACATTTGATTCATTGGTTATCTATATTCCTTCATAAAGGTAGGACTCTAGCAAATCACCATAATGTTTCATCTTGAGATTCTTCATAAGAGGAATTAGAGCTATACCTATCATTTCCGATACTTGGAAAAGAAATTGGATCTTGGCCTAAGATGAAGGAGCCCTTCAAACTTTCCAACTATCACAAGTTGATCTTAGAATGTGTCAAAGAGCTTATTCTATACTCCCTCTTGGTGGATAGGGGGCTTTAATCCCATGTATTTGGTGGAAGGATTGGAATTAGATTAACTTCAGGTCTGTATGCAAATATAAGCCAATTGAGGCATATAGGTGGTTGTGTCACAAACATGTGCTAATCATCCAACTTAATAAACGCTAGAGGCTTAATTCTAAGTAATCTAGTTAGCTCTTCCAACTTTGTAATGTATAAAAACCTTTGGTGGAGATGAAATAAAACTTATTTTCTTGGTCCCTTATCTACAATGAGTATGTCGTCGGCCTTAAATTAGTTAATTTTGGAATCACTTAACCCTTGTGCCCTTTTTGTGGGAGCCCATAAAGACCCAAGCATCTCCTTTAGTTCTATTCCTTTTCCAAGTTGGTGTAGAAATGGGTCTCAAAATTCTATGGCCAATTTTCCCTACTACCCTTCCAAGGAAATATTTCAAGCTATAGGACCTTAGAAAATTGAGTTTCATGCTAGCTATAATCTCATTAGCATTGAAGTTTTG
>SNQJ01S0002762.1:105252-124263 GCA_010110895.2 Picea sitchensis | reverse complement strand
CACCCTCTTACAAAACCTTACATGGGTTCTTCTTGAGTTGTTCTCACACAGGACTTTCACATGACCTCCTAAGAGCACCCCTTTAGAGTTTGACTTGGTGCACACTTGCCTTAGGGTAGCTTCTCAATCTCTCACCTCATTTTCGACCTCTCAATGTTTTGTTGGCTCTCATTAGGTTGATACCTCTTATACTCCACTTAGCAAGTTATTTATTAATATACTTGTGATAATTTCCCTACTAACTAGTAATGAGTGAGGATTTCCCTTTGTTTGGATGTTTCCCAACCAACTTGAGCATACTTTAACTTGCCCCCTCTCACTATTTGAATATAATGAAACAAAAGAGGTAGATAATTGGGATCATGAATGGTAGTTGGTTGATATTCTTTCACCTACGCATTAAGTCAAGTTCATGCCCCAACCTTACAAAGGATCCCTCGAGATCTATCTAGGTTCCAACATATTGTTGCACAATATCTTTCCAAGGCTCTTTCTCAAGTCTAGTTTTCTTTGCCTATATGAGACCTTAATATAAATTGCTCTCATATTGGCCCTTCTATACAATCTCACATAGAAACATCCATAGATTTTAACTTAGTTTAAGGTTACTTAATGAGTGAAAATTTTAATAGCATGTATGCAGCCGTGACTGACTCTAAAGATGAATCTGATCTTCGCCAACAACGCTTAAATTTGCTCTTTTCATATGAATATGGAGTTCGCTAAAAGTTTTACCTTTTTGGTTTTTTTGGTCAGAATCTGGCGATGTAAATTTGGACAAAATCACTATTTTATGTTGTTTAAATTGCATTTTTGAATGCATAAATGGATCCAGCGTATTGAAAAACTCTTTAGGCACTCAGATTATACAAACTTAGCCACTCAAATCTGCAGATCCAACCATTCCTCACCGGATTTCGGCCAAAATCAAACAGAAAAAGTCGCCGAAAAACAACCAAAAGATATAACGTTTAGACTACGCTTATGAATAGGCGCGACCAACGTATACATAGTACAATACCACTGATTGATAATAACCAAACTTTTGAAACATTAATATGATTAAATGGGGGAGCTTTTTAGTCTTTTTCAGAGTTATCCTGTGTGGGAATGTTATTATTCCCTGCACTCCATTAGGGATTATAGTTTTCAGTCACTAGTTAAAATGTTCTGAACTCTTATTAATTAATCTCCACATTTGCAACATCTCTTAATTTTTGTTCAAATTTTATATTAATTGGATTTATTTAAAAAAACAAATTTATTTTCCTATTTATTAAATTTCAATAATCTAATTTCTAATTTGCCCTGACTTTATTCCCTTAGTGTATGCCATTTTATTTTCTCCGTTGTCAAAGTTAACAAATGATTTAAAAAATACAAATTTCTTAGTGGTTATTTTGTAGGTTCTGACAAGATTTAAGTCGAAACTCTTTTTCCAGTTCTAACAACGCTATGGTGGAAGCTCTGGTAGACCAGGACAATCACTGCCCCACTTCCTCTCCACCAGACTACACAATGCTAAATATCCAAGTTAATAAGTATTCTACTGGTGGTCGCTATGTATAAAGCATAGCATCGATATTCATATCTTTGCATTAACTTACTATTATATCTTTATTAGGAATTAAACTTAAGCTCTCCTATTCATACCTACAGATGCGAGAATTGAATAAAAAATATTACCTTACCAAGGACAAGCTAAATTTTCTATCCTTTGTCATCGCAATGCAAGAATTCAATCAAAATCATTGCCATACTATGGACAAGTTGGAGTTTCTACTAGATGTAATCTATGATTTACAATAGTTAATCTCTTCTTACTTTCAAAACAATACACTTAAAATCGTAGGAATCAAAATATAGTCTTGTTGGTAACATATTAATATCGTGTATGTTTTTCTATTAATTCCAATTTTCCCAACAGTTTTCCCAATATATCATAGGCGTTGGTGGATATCCATGACAAAAGCTAGTGCAACTAGCTAACAAAGTAGGAGATGAGCTAAAAATATTGGTATAGTCTTACAAGCAAACAGGGAAAACAGAGCCAACTTGAAGGTCATGTTATCACTTACAAGCAAGCCAGTGGACGAAGAGAGCCATAAGGTCAAGTTCTCAAGTACCATAAGGTCTTTACACTGTCTAAAATAGGTCAAAATAAATTTAGCATGCACTTTCAATATGAATATATCGGTGAGTTTCACTGTGATTATATCAACTCTATGGCTTGATATATGATAAACCAATTAATTGCATTGTTCATGTTTAAAATCAACTAGGTGTGGCTCAATAATGATATTGCTCTATCTTTCAATAAGTGATTGTCATAAGAAAAAATTGGAATCTCAAAGTTTACATACCTCCAGAGNCGCAATGCAAGAATTCAATCAAAATCATTGCCATACTATGGACAAGTTGGAGTTTCTACTAGATGTAATCTATGATTTACAATAGTTAATCTCTTCTTACTTTCAAAACAATACACTTAAAATCGTAGGAATCAAAATATAGTCTTGTTGGTAACATATTAATATCGTGTATGTTTTTCTATTAATTCCAATTTTCCCAACAGTTTTCCCAATATATCATAGGCGTTGGTGGATATCCATGACAAAAGCTAGTGCAACTAGCTAACAAAGTAGGAGATGAGCTAAAAATATTGGTATAGTCTTACAAGCAAACAGGGAAAACAGAGCCAACTTGAAGGTCATGTTATCACTTACAAGCAAGCCAGTGGACGAAGAGAGCCATAAGGTCAAGTTCTCAAGTACCATAAGGTCTTTACACTGTCTAAAATAGGTCAAAATAAATTTAGCATGCACTTTCAATATGAATATATCGGTGAGTTTCACTGTGATTATATCAACTCTATGGCTTGATATATGATAAACCAATTAATTGCATTGTTCATGTTTAAAATCAACTAGGTGTGGCTCAATAATGATATTGCTCTATCTTTCAATAAGTGATTGTCATAAGAAAAAATTGGAATCTCAAAGTTTACATACCTCCAGAGCCACCTTTTTCTCAAACAAGAAAGAACATCCGACATATATCTAGTTGATCCACTAACAATCAACAAGTTTAAAAAAATGTTGCACACTTATAACCCAAGGATTTTTCTAGCTCCATTCAGGAAGCTGAGTTAAAATCCCAACAGGATGATGCAACATGAGGCTGTAGGACTGCTAAAGCCCAAAAGCTCAAGTTATAATTCAATTTACATTGAATGAAATCGATGAGACTCAACAGTTGTTGATCCCTAAGCTGAGAGTTAATCTCAGTCGTCCAAAGATGGGTTGCTTACCCATCATAATCCTGTGTAAACCCGTGTGAGGAATAATAGTCGTCGATCTAGTGAAGAGGGTCCATCTTGACCATCCAAAAATGAACTAGTACCGACTATTAGACCACAACGCTGAGTTGATCTCAATTGTCGAACTTCATAACCAAGTCTAGGAGGGGGTTCTCACGACCTGGGGAATCAGAGCATTGGACCCTAGAAGATTTCTAAATATAAATCCTTTGGAAGTCCTGATATGTCAATGTCTGGGGACCAGGGTTCCAACCCCTGGTTCCATGCCTTGTTACACAAGCACGAGGAGAGAGAGAGAGAGTTACGTCGTCATGACGTGTTATGCCTACACAGTTTCCAGGGTGTCATGGGGGTGACGCTTGTCAGCTCCTGGTTCACTGATGATTTAAGTGTGGGATCCTTATCAATCCATTTCCCCAAAATGGGCTTGTTAAACCCCAAGTCGTTAGATTTGAGGGTCATCACATCCTCACTATTGATCCTTTCCGATAAGAAATTTAGGATCTCAAATATTGAGGGAATATTAGATGTATGTGGGGTTGGGAAAGTCCTGATGGCCTGATGTTTGGTGGTCGAGATCCTGAGATGACATCACCCAACTAGTGTTGAGTGGATAGGTGTCCGTACCTGGATGAACGAACCAAACACTCATTGATGACATGTACACCACGTCAGTCCATGTGGGAGTCCACGTGTCAAATGTGGGTCCAAGTGGACACGGAGGCCTGGAATTGGGGCCTTTGAACCCTAGTTGTTAGATCTACTGGCTGAGAGATCTTAGTCGTATATCTACGAGGGTCCTAAACCCATGATTAATAGTCCTTAATCACCTCGTAATCCCTAGACGACGGACTGCAGGGAGTTTTAGTGTACAAGATACCAGGAAGAGCCACGGTCCTCATGTCCACGATCATCTAGTGGTGACATGTGTCCTTCCTGGATTCCACACAACAAACAAATATACATTGTAGATCTTGTGGTAAATGCTAGGATTCGTAATCCTAGGGATTAACTTAATTAAGTACCCCATAATCACTCAGATTAACTTAGTTAATCATTTCGTAAATCATGGGCACTAGAGGTGTTTCGTAGTTATACTATGTCGATAAAGTCCCAACATCTGATGCCCAGTGGTGACATGTCGCCCGATGAATGGCCCACGTGTCGTGATGTGGGAGGGCTACATGTCACACAATGGTGGTGCCACATGTCACGTTGTTTTGGCATATTTGGACGAAGGTCCAAGTGTAAAAAGAGTGCCACATGTCGAGTGGTACGGATGCCACGTGTCATGTCAGATGGCATGACCAGATAAGACCACGTGCCCTAGGATTCCAACTGTATTTCAGATCTTGGACCACCGAGAGGTTTTTGGGAAATATATCTTACAAAGATGGTCGATGATCGATGCTCGAGAGATCTAAGATGACGTTGGATGACGCCATTCAATGGATAGGAGGTGAACACGTGTTAATTCCTTGTTGGGTGAACCTTGGGCACTATGATGACATGCACATCCATGATAGACCACTTGGAAGGTCCATGTGTCATGAAGTGAGTGGTGTCATGTGGCATGTAGATTTGACATAATGAGATAAGGGTTTGTGGAGGAAATGAGTGCCACGTGTCAAAGTAGTACAAGTGATACATGTCATGCCAGGTGGCATATAATGGCAGGGCCACATGTCAGAAGAAGTGGCATGTTGTGGATAGGGCTGCGTGTCCTAACCACCAACTCATGGAGAATCAAGCCTTTTGGGATATACAAATAGTGAAAAGGGGTCGAGGTCCCAAAACCTCAAGATCCGATATTTCAAAGTCCCATAGTCTGATAACTTGGTGGACATGTGTCATTATCTCGTGAGAGCGAACATCGAGAGGATGTGGAGCTCCATGTTGAGCACAAAAAAGGCCGAAGGTTGATATGTCGAAGGTCCGGTGGCTAGGTGGCAGGTGCCACGCCAAGGCCATGACGATGCACAATCATCAACCACCCCTTACAGGAAGGACACATCAGTGCCACATCAGATGGGCACAACGACGTGGATGCCACGTGGCAGTACATAGGCATTTGGCCAATAAAGGCCCATAAACTTCAAAGGGCCATAACTTTTGATCTTGTGATCTGTTTTGAGAAAACTTATAGTCATTGGAAATCTCTTGACGAGCATAAGACGATGGTATCCTCTTAAAGGGATTCAAATAGGTTCAGGTTAAGAAAAAGTTTAATACCCCATCCCTTAAAGGGGTACTTAGGGGGTTGGGTGTCTTACAAACATGCATATTCATTGCCAACTTTTATCTTCGGGATGGACTGTTATGCCATCTAGTTCATCTCTGTGTTACTTCAAGCGAGCATGCAAAGATGATTTGGGAAGCCCATTACAGTAGGGTGGCAGGACACTTTGGCATGGAGAAGAAAATGGAAATACTATAGAAGTATTTCTGTTGGTCAAAGCTTCGACAAGATGTCAATAAGTATATAAAATCCTACAATACCTGCTCCATTTCCAAGCCAACCATTAAAAAACAAGGACTACACACCCCTACTCCTACTCCCGACAGGCCTTGGGAATCTATCTCGATGGAGTACATGTAAGGTCTCCCCTCAACCAAACATGGAAATCATTGTGTATTCATGGTTGTTGATCGATTCTCTAAGATGACCTTTATGACAGCTTGCAAGAAGAGTATCACAGTCGAGGAAACTACCAAGATCTTCTTTGAGAGAGTGTGAGCACACTTTGGACTACCACATACCATCATATCATAGCAGGAAAATATGTTCTTGAGTACATATTGGTTGAGCCTCTAGTCATTGTTGGACACCAAGCTCACCAAATCCACTGTCTTCCACCCCCAAACTGATGGATTGACATAGGTTGTCAATAGAATGATCGTCCATATCTTGCACATGTTCAACTTCAAGAATCCATGCACATGGGATGAGAGCCTTCCTTATGTTCAACACAACTACAAAAAATACCTCCATAGCTCAATCGACCATAACCCTTTTCAAGTGGGCCTATTATTTTAGCCATTAGGCCCCATTGATGTAGCACTTCCCCTTGTGTCCACACATGCATAATCTTACCATGCTCAATTTGAGGCCGAAAAAGCCACTAAATTCATTGAATGGATCCAACACATCCACCAACAGGCCCATGATATTTTACAAAAAGCCAATGCTAAGTACAAGTAGTTCCATGATCGACACTAAGTTCCACACAAGTTCCAGGTGAGAGACAAGGTTTGGTTGCATTTGTAGAAAGAACACCTTACAGGACCCCATCAAAAGTTGTGTCCACTTTGTTATGGCATTTACACCATCATCAAGGTTGTGGGCGACAATTATTTTAAGTTAAGTGTTCCCCCCTTCCTTGGCTTGCACCCAATATTCAATGTGGACCTCCTTCGACCATATTTCCACCACTACTAGAAACATCAGAAGTGGCAGAGCAGCTGACACCTACATAGATCAACCCTAATTGCATGGAATAGGAAACCATTGATTGGATCATGGACACAGAGTTTAAGGGAACCTGCCAACAAAATATCCAACTCTATCGAGTTGTCAAAGAAGGGCAACTACTGCACCAAGGTAAGTGGCTCACCAATCGTAAACTTCAACAGAAGTTTCCCCATTTGATGGGGGTACTCAATGCAATGGAGACCATTGGTTCTTACCGGGGGAGGATTGATCCAGGTGGACATTGGTGGTCACCCACCTATTCCATTAGCTCAAAATAAAGTTTCCATCTTGGAAGATTTTCTACAGTTTTTTGGGGTCTTGAACTTTTGGGGCCGTTTTGAGGCCCTAGATGATGTTTTTTTGCCCAGAAGCACCCTATAGATAGTCAAAGGCATGTACTGGGTTGTTCAGAATGTGTACTCATCAACTATACCTTTTTTATGGGCTACCAAGCACCCCAAATGAATAAAATATGCAAAAGTAACACCTTCAGGAAGTTGATATATCAATTAACCACATCGAGGCCCACAAACCTTTTGGTGTTTCATCTCCTGGGGTTAGGGTTTTCTCATTGATGCTTTATGTTAAAATTCCTTTTCGGATTCATTGTAATGATCTTCTTGTGAATGCACTTAATCATGACATCTCTTCTCAGAGATAAGCTACCACCATCCTAGTGAGTTCATTTCACTCTGCATTTTTACAATTCCTGCATATTTCGTTCATTAATAGAAATTGAGTATTACTGTATCTTCGGGTTTCTATCATATTTCTATGTTTTATTTCATCCCCTCATGAATCTAGATTAGAAACAAATCTATGTATGAAACAAACAAGTGACTTATCCATTGGGTAGTAGAGTCAAAATTGGGTCATGGAGTCAAATTCTGACTATAGACTCTGACAAAAATCTCAATGAAGCTATTAAATGGAAAAAAAAAAACATGTATTAAAAAAGGAAAAGGAGAATAAACTAAAAAATTAAAGGAAAATTCTATGGTACAAGGTAGGATTCTCTGGGGGGCCTATTACTATGTAGGTATGAAGTGCTTGAGATGCTTACCATTGATAGGAAGATCAAGTCATTGCCCCTCCAGGTTAGCTAAGTGGGAAGAGTTGGGGATTTGGCTTCATATATCTTCCATGGCATAGGGGCCTAGCCACACGTTGTCAAATTTTCCATGCTTACCAAGGTCTTAGTGTATTTTATCCCATACGAGGACCAAATCTCCTTCCATAAAAAAATTTGGTTTGGCTTTCTTGTCAAAAACCCTTTTCATCTTCTCATGGTATTCCTTAATATTTACATACACCCACATTCTTTTATCTTGAATCTGCACTAATTAATTTATTCTCTTCTTGATCTTATGAGGCTCAAACACTATATCCTATAAGAATTTCATTACACGTAGTTATAGTTGAGTAGGTAGGACCAATTCCATGCCATAAACTAACTAAGCCTTTCACTTAGCCCACAATCCTAGATCAAAAAAAAAATCCTCCTTGCTCTCATTTCTCTTCCCAACTTCCAAGTAACTACCAATCATATTTCAAAAATCCTGGCTAACAAGAATACAAAAACCCTGCTTAAACCCTGCAAAATCCTCAAACAATTATTCAAAACTACCAAGGATAAATCAGACCCAATGCTTGTCCCATGAGTTTACCAAATTCATTTCCCATGTGGAAAATCATACATAGGTCAAACTGGAAGATCCTTTAAAGATTGTCGTAAAGAGCATATAGTTGACACTACCCACAATCATATCTCTAAGTCAGCTATTGCTAAGCACTCCTCTAATTCCAAACTCTTAATTTGTTTTGACAAAACACAAATTTTATCCTCAACCCTATTTTACTATTCATGCCTCATTTGGGAAGCTCTAGAAATTGAAAAACATCCTAATAATTGTAATCACGAAGATGGATACAAACTTAGCCATTCCTAGAAGCCTACCATTCATCTTCTCAATCATTAAGCCTTTTCTATTTAGATATTATTTAACCAGTTTTTCTCCTCCCTAACCCTTCTAGATTTGTTTTATCTTCGCCTTCTCTCTTTGAACCTTTATGTTCCTTTCACTCTTCTTGTTTTTCTTTTTATTCGGGTCGTCTTATGTCTTGCTTACTTTTCCTTAATGTTTTTCAATTTGTATTTTTAAACCCAAAATTTTCGGCTCATGATCTTCTCATATTATTATTATTTTCATTATTTCAAAAATGCATGCTCATAATCTTTTTATATTATTACTATCTTAATTTCATTATTATTTTTATCTTACCAAAGCTACAATTATTTTTATTATATATATTATTTGTCCTCGAGTATTAACAACTATTTTATTATTCATCCTCCTCAACGATCATCTTTTAATTGGCTTATTTAAACCTAAACCTCAACACTCTTTTCTAACATTTCAACTTCATGTCCTTGCTGATGATGGGTGGAGTGTCCACTCGAAACGTTGGACGTTTCAAACTGCTTACACAATTTTTATCCAAAAAATTCAAGTGGTTTTATGAGTTGTTTCCCTAGATGTGAAGTGACCTCCACAAATCCCTTGATACATGTCTTTATTTAAAATATATTCCTCCTCTTCCAACATACTTCTGAGTAGTATCCAATTAGGATTTATCCAATGTAATTTTGCATTGACGACATAATATTTGGGAGCCTTGAGTTTCAAGGATCTCCTTTGGGACTTGTCCATCCCTTGGGGGAAGAGACTTGTGGTTATTAGGTGAGATATATCTCAGTACCATGGGGATTGGTGATAGTAAGCCTTAACATATATTACTTCCTCTTCCCCTTGGTTCTCTATCCCATCAACTTCAACTTCGTTGATGCCCACTACTTGCAAATTTCTTCAATCATTGACTTTGGTCCAGTCCTTGACCCTAAATTAGCTTGGTTGGTTTGATCACTATGCCATTCTCTTACAATTTTTTAATGTATAAAAACCTTTAATGGAGATGAAACAAAACTTATTTGCTTGGTCCCTTATCTTAAATGAGTATGTTGTAGGCCTTAAATTAGTTAATTTTGGAATCACTTAACTCTTGTGCCCTTTTTGTGGGAGCCCATAAAGACCCAACCATCTCCTTTAGTTCTATTCCTTTTCCAAGTTGGTGTAGAAATGGGTCTCAAAATTCTATGGCCAATTTTTCCCTACGTCCCTTTCAAGGAAATGTTTCGAGTTATAGGACTTAGACCATTGAGTTTCATGCTACCTAGAATCTCATTAGCATTGAAGTTTTGTTTTTAATTTAGAAGAAAATGAACACAATCGTGTTTAATCATGCCTTGAATAGACAAGAAATTCTCCATGGTTGAGAGTACGTTGACTTATGATAATATTTCACTATGAAACTTAGTTTAGGTCCAAAAGGTGGAATTAATGGATGTCACACATTGACACCAACTCTTGGAGTATTAGGAAGGGTACCCATGCACCATGAATATAGCCCTCTATTATGTCTCTAACCCCTTCTTCTCAATCTATATAATCACAATGGGGGTAAGGGGAGGCTTTGAAATAGAAACCCTTATGGATATATATAATCTCTATATCTTTGCATCACTTTTGGATGTAGAATGTAGAGACCCGCCATATCGATAATGTATTCCATCTTCATCTACTTGGTGTATGACAATTTTTCACTTGTAGTTCTTGTCCCCTCAGATGACAATGCTTATCCTTGGTAATTGATATTATACAACAAAAGTAAATGCAATAAAGGTTGCACTTAACTTCTACTAGATTTCCATTAATGCTACGAGGTTGGCGTCAAATTTATGATATTTTAAGGGATGTGAAGGTTTAGTTAGGTGCAAAGACTAATGTTTTAGTTGTAAGTGTTAAAAACAAAGAATGTCGAGTCAAAGGAAGAAGGGAAAATTGTTTATTAGTGATACTTTCAATTCTCTAGCTTATATTGATAAATATTTCCATTAGTTGAAAGCCTGTTTAGAGTTACCAGAGGAAGAATGTAGTTTGTGCTTCATGACTAGGGAATGTTGGTTACATGAAAAAGTTATTTAATTTTTGAGAAGTCATTGGTTGGTGTGCTAATTAGAGGTTTCATTCGAGAGACATGGTGGTGAAGTTGGACAAAGAAGGAAACTTTCAAATTTCACTTACTTATTCCATGTTCAAGAGAATGTTATGACTTCCAGAGCCCACCAAGATTTTTACGATGCCCAAAGTAGATGCTTTCTAGATGCACATCGTGGTGGTTTTAGCGTTTTGAATAATAGACCTTTATAGCCTAAGCTAGAGGCTACAAAAATTTACCAGGTATGTATCCTCAAGTTAGTTGACCCCTACATGGAGATGGCATTGATTTTTTCTCATCTAGTTGGACATTAGTCCACAACTTACATGTACATGTATGTGGTACACATCAATTACTACACCCTTTTATGAAAGATATATTTAATTGGGGAGAGTTAGTTTTCAATGAGATTTCACACTGATTGTTGGAATTTCAGAAAACCAAGAGATTCAACATGACTTTTAACATGATCTTTGCTTTGGTATTTAATAAAACCTTTGAAAACTTGACAATATGAGAATATATTTATATCAAGAGATTAACCTTGTGCATTTGTGGTATTCAATTCTTTGAAGGCATAAGGCTCTTTTTCATTTCTATGAAATCCAAGATTTTTTCATAAGGAGAGTTAGGCAAATGATCCTAGGAAGAGGCCCCAAGTTACTTTAAACTAAATCTTCCTTAGGTGCATAATTCGATGGTGTTACTTGCTTTTATGAAGTTGAGATTAAGAAATGGTTGATAGATTTTGTCACAATAACATGGAGAACAAATTTTTCTTTGCAAATATCAGTTTGGCATCCTACATCCTACATGGACTCAAATATGAGGTGCTTGCATTAAATGTGAAAGAAGAAATTATAGTGGGGACACTTAGAGAATATATTAAGGAATGGGTGAATAAGGATGTTGAGGTCATTTTCAAGTCTTCATGACAAAAGGAAAACTGATTGGGATAGTTAGGTTATCATAGATGGCCTTGGTTTGGATCAAGGATTGAATATCATAAGTTTTCTTTAGAAGAAAAGGACTAGAGTCAAAGAATCTTGTCTCCTCATTTTTGTAAGTAAATTCATCCAAGTTTCCCTTTCTTGAAAATTCTTTTTGGTTCAATCTTTTCCACATTGTTTTTAGTAGTATCATAATTGCAAAAGCAAGGTTTAATTCACCTTTCCTCTTTTTTCTTCTTCTAGGATTCCCCTAATATTCATGGTCTACGAGAGCCCCATCTTTGCTCATGAGAGTGTATGCATTTTAATTTCTTGTTTATTTAAGTCATTGTTAATTTCATGTTCATGGTCTACGAGAGCCCCATCTTTGCTCATGGGGGTGTATGTATTTTAATTTCTTGTTTATTTAAGTCATTGTTAATTTCATGTTTATTTAAGTCATTGGGATTTTGTAATGCCATAAGGCAATTGTCTTTCAAATTGTTTAAACGATCCATGTCAAAATCTTTCTTATATTTAATTTTCTTCCCCAAAGAGCTACCAAGGATTATACGGTTTTTTAAAATTATGTCTTTAAAATTTTGAAACAAAGTCTTGAGAATGTAATCCTATTCAAACTCTTTTGATATGCAAAGTTTTAGTGCTTCAAAGTTCTTTTGGAAGACATGCACATTTTTCTATTTACTTTCCTCTTTGAATTCCTTGAATGCTTTCAGTTCTTACGTCATAAAACACTGGAAGCATGAGCATTTCAATTCTAAGAAAAACTTTCATTTATAACTATCTTTTCATTTTCGACAACGTTTAAACATGCATGGTCCTTTCTCATGCAATAATGCATGGTTGAATAATTCTATGGATGTATTAACAACCCTACTCCATTGTTGAAGTTCAAATATTTTGTAGAGATATATTTTTTAGTATTATTTTGTTTCATGCATTATCAAGATAAGCAATAGTAGTAATTATCATACATAAAGAAGAGTACCATCTCTATAAAAATAAAGGAAGGTGTTGCTTGATTTCCATAAGGATTTCCTTCAACAATGATTCTTTTCAAATATGAGGAAAGAATGATCAACATTTGGAGACCATACCGAGGAGATACACAGGCACTTCATTTGGTGACTCCGCTAAATATTGTATGACTCTTGAACAACTAGTTCAACCAAATTTATCCATGAGTTTTTAAGATTAATGCAACATCTTGCATCAATTGTTCAATCTTGCTTTGAAACTACAAGAAATAGGACCAAGCTTGAACATTCTTGGGAAGTTCTTGCAGGGGAGTGAGATCTTCCAATAGAACATGCATGTCAACTTCAATGAATTGAAGATAATGGATCTCTAGTTAAGATGACTGACCTTTTATCGTTGAATATTTTGAAGTTTTCCACCCAAGAAGAATAAAGAGAGATTCTTGATTTAACTTTTCATATATTAATTTCTAAACAAAACTTCTACAAATTTCTCTAAGACAACTCCATATAGAAGGTTTGGAAATATTTAACCTATAATCCTAATTGCAAATCCGTCAACAAGAAATTGCAAAGTTGTTACCACAAATTCACAACCTTCCATCTTTGTCTGAATTTGGCTGGAAACTTCCTTGGCTAAGGTATTCATAACCCACATATATCTAGTGTCTTTTTAAGAAGATTATGCCCAACCACATACATCTAAGATCCATACGCACACAAGAACCAAACATCAAGCACCAATGGACATGAATTTGTGATCGTTGGTTCCTCCACAACTACTCTCATTCCATATTTTATTTTGATTAAAAAAAAAATTCTTTAAACTCACCATTACCATATCACTCCAAACACAAGCAATCAATACATTTCTTGTGAAGAGTTTAACATGTCACTTGTGGGAATTGAACGGAGAGGAAAACAATCATTCCTCCCAACCACTCAAGGTTAACCCAATTGACAATATCAACTATATATATAAAGCAATTGAAAGTAAAAAATTCTTATTGCCCCCATCTACAACCCAGTATGAGGGAGATGTGTAATTCCTTCCATGATGATCATGGAGTTGACAAGTGACATTTAAAACAAAATATCAACAATAATAGTACGCTAAAGGTGGGAGTGAACTACATTACATATAGTGATATCAAACAATATGGAATAAATTGCAAATAGAAATATGAGAAACATAATGCTAAAACACTCTAGATAATAAAAAGAAAATAAAATGAATGTGATTAGAATATGAATATAATAAACATGAATTGTTAGAGGTAAATATATGATGAGCACATATTACCAAATGAAATTATATAATGAGATATATTAGCAAACTCAGTTCTAATTTTATAAGCAATTGCATGTGAATATAATTAACATAGCTCTATCTTAAGTCATCACCCTCAAAATGCAAAACTTTTCTCAAATTTTTTCAATCTAAAAAATGTTTTCACCACAATGGATTTGAACCCTATCGACCCACGATAGATCTAGAGTTAACATGGAGCTATACTAGTGTTAATAAAATGCATCATTTCTTTATTGTTACTTTTATTGATGGAGCTATACTAATGTTAATAAAATGAAACATTTTATATTAAATGATATTGTGACCTATGCACACATAAGTGGATCAAATCCCACCCCCATGTCCTTCAATTTTAAGCGACCATCAATGTGGGATAGTATTTAACATCATCATATCATAACGATCCAACTTTTGAGAAATTTCAGATATTCACATTACAACTCGTCGCCTGATCATACCCATCGTTGCGGAAACCCTAGTCCACCACCTCCCTGTCTCAGCCTCTCCAGACCCGGACCCTGATCCTCCCCCGGATTTTCTTGACGAAGTCACCACCTTCAAGTCTTTGGCGGGTTCGCTTGGTAGCCCTCCCACACGACCTACGACTTCACAGTTTGTGAAAAAACTGGATCAAATCCCAGAAGTGGTAATTCCTTGCACAATTGCGCGAAGAAAAGCTCTCTCATTCACCTCTAGAGCACTCGTTGGCCAATTCATGGGGTTATGGACTTCACCTCGCCAAATCGATCTTTGGATTGAGAGAAACTGGAACCCTCTCGTAAAGGGGTGCATGAATCACTTCTTTTGTGGTAAGGGTTTCTATATTTTTTACTTTGAGCATAAAGAAGAAAAATATCTCATTTCTAGAAACGACCCTTACTTCTTCAGCCCCAGAGGGTTATACCTAAACAAATGGACCCCAAATTTTGACCTAGAAAACAACATCCCCTCAGTCGTTCTGTTCTGGGTGTGACTTCTGCACTTACCATTTCATTGTCGGGGAGATGATGTTATAAAAAACATTGGAGACACATTGGGGAAATTTATTGATAGGGCTGAACCCAAGTCTAACATGTATTCTTGTTCTAGGATTTGTGTGGAAGTAGATATAGAAAAGGGCTTCCATAAGAAATCAAGTTAAAATTGGACAATTGGACTTACATTCAGAAGCTGGACTACGAGCAAATCCCGTTCAAATGCAAGACCTGTCATGAATACAACCACTTTCCTAGAAATTTCCCCAGTAACAAACAAGTACAAGAAACTGATGTCGCACAACAAGAAGAAGGTTGACAACAGGTCAGGAAGAAATCTAACACTGGAAAAGGAACATGCCTCAGCCCTAGATATTCAGGATCTATCCCCAAAACGGGATCCTCTCGCCAAAAACCTACTGTCAAAACCCTCCCTAAAAAATCTGCCCCCAACCCCACCATCAACCCCCCTATGCCCATTCAAAACTCCTTTGAAACTCTGGGATAACCATCCTCAAAGAAAACCCCCTCTTTTGGGATGGTGTTGGAACCCTTATCCATTTCTCCACTAGTTTTAGAAAGAATAGAAGAAGAATAAGGAGATGAGGAAATCTCGCATGAGGTCACTCAAGAAGAGGAACCGCAAGAAGCTGAAGAATCTTAATTAAAATTACAATCCAACCAAGATGTGGAAGAAGGGGAACTCCTCCCAGATAAACCCAAAAAGTCTAGTCATACATACAACATAAAAGTCAAAGAAGAAGTCGCGTCAAAAGAAAAGGCACAAGGCAAGAAACTATCTATAGAAAAATCCATGCATACTTCAACTCGTAGAGGAGGAACTAAAGGACCTGATCTCCCGAATCACGGTAGTCGGGTCTCCTCTACCCCTCGTCAATGAATCTCCTCTCCTAGAACTACAGGGGCTTTGGAAATAAATCCAAAGCTGAAGCCCTAAGAGATCTCAAAACTATGGCCAACCCCTCAGTAATCCTCCTCCAAGAGACAAAAATGGAGGCGTCAACAGTTTTAGAAACAATGAAAAAAGTTTTCAAATTCAGCGGTGGAATAACTGTAAGCTCTCAAGGTGCATCTGGTGGCATAGAAACCCTCTGGGATGAGCATATATGGACACTTGAGGTAACTCTAGAAACTCAAAGGTGTCTTCTAACTGTTCTTAAAAATAAGGACACCAGTAACACTATCTCAGTTATTAATGTCTATATGCCCAACTCCTACAAGGACAAAACGGCTTGCTGGAACTCTCTCTCTATGCTAAAAAATTCTATTGATCTCTCCTCTTGTATAATCAGTGGTGATTTCAACACACATCTCAACTCCAAGGAAAATAAAGGAGGTAGTAAAATCATAGACCCTTTCTCTGAGAATCTATCTGAACTCATCTCAGATTGGGATCTGCAGGACGTCAAACCGTCTAAGGGAAAGTACACATGGAACAATAGGCGCTCTGTTCTCTGCCATATAGCATTCCTACTTGATTTTTTCCTCATCAACAATAACTTCCTTCTCTCCCCACTAGATATCTCCTCTCATATCCTCTCATCTGCCATCTCCGATCACAAGCCAATCTCCTTGAATTTAAAAAATTTGCAGAACTTTGGCCCTCTACCCTTTTGCTTTAATCCACTCTGGACTAAAAACCCAATTATCCCACCCCTCGTCCAAAAAGTGTGGACCTCCCATTTCTTTGGGTCTCCCAACTATATATGGGAAAGCAAGCTAAAGGCAGTCAAAACAACTCTCAAAGATTGGGTGAAAGCTACCTACATCCCTTTGCATCAAGAAAGAGAAGAAAAGGTTGAACTTCTATCGAGAATTCAACAACTGTTGGAAGAAGAGGAAGTCACTAACTCACTTTTGAATCAAGAAAAAGAAGCCAATCAACAACTACACCATTCCCTGCGTAGAGAAGAGGAACATTAGAGATTGAAGTCCATAAGTCTTTGGCTAAAAGCAGGGGACTCAAACACTTCTTTTTTCCACAAACAAGCACAAAATTAGAGAAAAAAAATATAGTTACTTACATCCTTGCAAACAGTAGGCAATGACTCGATACCTTTGAACAAATCAAGGAAGCAACTTCTCATCACTTTGATTCCTTATATTAGCAACCAGGCGATGAAGGACTGAATGAAGAATCTCAAGAAATGTTAGATAACATTCCAAACATCGTCTCTGAGCATGATAACAATCAATTAGTTAGGGAGATAATTGAAGAAGAAATAGCCAAAGCAGTGTGGGACATGGACCCTGATAAAGCCCTTGAGCCAAACATATTTTCAATCAAATTCTACCGCTCCTTCTGGGTCTTCATAAAGCGAGATCTAAAGAAAATGTTGAATTACACCCTTCAAAAATAGAAACTTGGAGGAGCCACAAATTCTAACTTCCTAGCCCTCATTCCCAAAAACTCCAATCCCTCAAACTTCACCTGCTTCCGTCTCATCTCCCTCTGCAATTCCTCGTATAAAATCCTCACTAAGATCGTTACAAATCCCCTAAAACCCTTGTTATCCATTCTTATCTCAGAAAATCAGGGAGGTTTTCTTAAAAAAAAAACAGATTACAAACAACATCGTGCTTGTTCAAGAAGCCATTCATTCCAACAAAAAAAACAACGCTCCAGGCATGGTCATCAAACTTGATATGGCAAATGATTTTGACCGAGTCAAACATTTTTTTTTGTACTCAGTCCTCAAAGCTTATGGTTTCTTTGAAGTTTTTATTCATTGGATCAAGGCTTGCATCGGTTCCCCTTGGATTTCCCCCCTGATAAATGAACGCCCCTCACAGTTCTTCAAGGCTAGCATAGGTCTTCAACAAGGATGTCCCCTTTCTCCTTTCCTTTACATCCTCCTAGTAGATTCTCTCATTCGAAAATTGGAAGAAGAAAGAAGGATAGGAAGACTCTCGGGGCTGCTCATCGCGAGAGGGGTCAAGGAAATAAATCACTCTCAATTTGCAAACGATTCACTTCTTCTGGGGGCGACTACTGTGATTATATCTAGTCTCTTTCAGAAAGTTCTTAAATCTTTTCTTTCAGATTTTGGAGGAAAATTGAACTCTGCTAAATGCAATATCTTTGAATGGAATCTCCCATGGCACATCAAAGGCCATATTGCCAAAAATTTTGGGTTCCCTGTCATCACTACTTGGATTCATTTCAAATATTTAGGTATGCATATATTCCTAAATTATTATGGAACTACGGCTTGGCATGACATCATTGACAAAATCCTCGCAAGGATTCAAAGTTGGGGAGGTCGTTGGCTCAATCCAGCTAGAAAAATAGTGCTTCTCAAATATGTCCTCTCCTCACTCTCCATCTTTCAGTGTTCTGGCCTTCTTGCCCCAAAAGGCGCTCTTGAAAGAATATCTAAAGCTCTCTGAAGTTTCCTTTGGGCTGGTGGGAAAAAAAATACTAAAAAATTCCACCTCCTCAACTGGAAACAAGTCTGCCAACCTCTCAATAGAGGAGGAATAGCTATCAAAGATCCTATCCTAATGAATACTTCTCTAGGAGAAAATCTAGTTTGGCGTTTAATCACAGGGACTACAAAATGGTGGAAATCAACTCTAATAGCCAAATACTTCAACTCCTCAAGATTGTGATATTTGGATACCCCACCTCCCTGGTTCCCCAATCTGGTGTCTCCTGAAACATGTGTCTCATCTTATCAAATCTAATCTCTCCTAGGCCCTGAGGAATGGAGACCATATAAATGTTTGGACTGACCATATCCTGGACCTTGAGCCATTGAACAATCAAGAATCCCTCTGTCCCCTAAAAGACCGGTGCTACTCCAAGGTTCTTCTTCTTCTCAAATATTTCTTCCTTTGGGATTCTGATGGGGATTGGATAAATTGGAAACCGATGAACACCCATGTCCACCTATGACCCTTGATATCCATCCTTTTCAATAAGTTGGC
>SNQJ01S0002762.1:74273-102512 GCA_010110895.2 Picea sitchensis | reverse complement strand
GGTGGAAGTGGAGGTGAACTACGAACTTGAACCTAGGGTTCCCTATGCATGGATTTCAATGGCATGGTGATGGGTTCCATAGGGCCGCAATAGATCTTGTTAGTATGCAATGGTGACTACTTCTTAGTCAGGTCCAAACCTGTAGTCCTTCAAGGATGCAGTCACAGGACATGCGTCACCAAGCACCACGATAATAGAAATGAGAGGGGCAGGAAAGCGTCAAGCTATTGAACCTGCACCAGACCAAATAGATCTGGCACAAAAGAAACAAGAAGGAAAATTGTAGAATGGTTGTTTGGACAAAATGAAGAGAAATCCCAGGTATGAGGTTACCTCATCCATCATTGGAAATTACTTTCAATACATGAAAGATCACGTGGTTATTGGTAAATTTATGGGCATCTGACCCTCTAAAAAAAAACTCATGGGTCAAGTGGTCTCCAGATAAAAACCCATCTAAAAGTAGGCTTAAAAAGCTTTTTCAATTCGATAGTTCTACATCTAAGGTATTGGACGAAGAGATTTAGCCCAAATAAAGAAGACTTCAAAGAAGCCCCGATGTGGATTCCTTTGTATTGTAGGGTTTATGCTTCCACTATTGCCAATGCAAACCCTCTAGAGGAAAGGAAATTGAGGTTTGCCAATGGGGGATTCATGAATTTCAAGGGGAAATTTTCAGTACAAATATTGCAGCTTTGAGTGAAGAGGACCCTTCTACAAGCCAAGTGATAAGTACTCAAGAGGCTGAGTGTCCAAATAAAAAAAACGGCATTGGAGCGATGGTGATACTACAAAAGATGGTGAGTCTCTTTCCGATGAAAAAGAGGTGACAAAACCAATAGTGGAAATGAGAGATTTTACTAGAACATATTTAGGGTCAGCAACAGTGCGTGCAAAGCTTCTAGCAGATCAAGAAGACCAAGATATTAAAAACTTATTTTCCATTGTTATTGGTACTCAGATGAAGAAGCTACAGGAAATAATTTGAAACATTTTGAGAAATTCGATATTGTCATGGAGAAAGAACGTTGACAAGTAGAACAGATCAAGAAGCATGAAAGCTAGTAGCTTAAACTTCTCAAGATTTCACTTAATTGGTCAATGGCATGAATGAGATGGAGGGCATTGAGTTATGCAACTGAGCACGTTGTGGCACAGTGAATGAAATAAAGTCATGCCAAAAAAAAAAAATTACGTTCATATTTCAATTATGTTTTAATATAAGTGTTTGATGTATAAGTTTAGAATTTATTTTCTAATGTTGATTGATTGGGCATCAAACTAGGTAGATCATATGCGTGAAACTGTGTTGCAAATTTCCATACATCAAAGCAAGTGTGTGATTCTACAGGTTATGAAATCTGTGGGAAGCCACAACTGCAATAAAGTGGGATGAGTTGAAGCATGGGAGAGTATACTTTGAAATCTGTAAATTCTAAGGTGAAGTACTATAAAATCCATAGCTTTTCAAATCTAGAGACAAAGTAGTATTAACGACATAGCATTGAGGTTTTTTTTTATGTGCCTCTTTGGGATATTTATCTCATATTCGAAGTGAGTGAGTTTTTTGTTGAGAGTGTTCTTGAGTCAAATTAGATATTTGTTGAGATGGTTATTTCTAATGATCAAATGGATTTCCCTTCTCACATTGATTAAATGTAAAGGATTCATTAAATAAAAAAGAAATAATGAGTCAAATAGAAAGATCCTCATGAAAATGAAGTCATTGAAATCATGAAAGTCACAAGTTGAGAATTTGTAATGAAGTGAGTCATGTCTAAGTTTGAAGGATATTGGAGAAGTCATTTATGAGTAAAAGGGGTGCATGATCGATGTTACCCGACACCCTAACAAATTATGTTAAGTTTCATTTGGAATTGAAGTTGAGAAGTCAATGTTGAAGTTAAATTGAGGTGGAAATCAATTGTTGATGTAAAGTGCGCATGTGGCTAGGATATTTTGGTCATCATTAAGTCTTATCAAAGTTGAAAGTCAATCTTGTCAAGTCAAGTAGAGTGTTAGATATTGTCATGTCATGAACATGTAGCAATGCAAGTTTGATTGAAAGAATTTAGCTTTCATTGTCGTGGCATTTAGAGCCTATGTTGGCACTGGCCTTTCCGACATTAGATAATGTTTGCATGAATCATTTGTACTAAACAAAACATGATGAAGACATGAACAATATCAAGATGAATATCTCAAGCAAGATGACGATGAAAGAAACAAACTTTGACAAGATAATGCAATGGAAAGAATCCTGATATAAAGAAAAAGATACAGACTTCAGAAAGATGACTTCAAGAGAAAAGGAGATTTGTGGCACAACCCTACAACAAGAAAGTTGTAACAGAGAGAAGAACAAATTCCAACTATGGTTGGGTAGAAGTTGTTGAGACAACCCCACATTTGAAAATGTAGGTAGATTTGTCTATAGAAAAGAGCAAGCGAAGCTCTTGATAGGAATTGAGAAAGTGCAGAAACCTACAACTTTGACAGCTGAGGAGCAGAGGAAGCTCGAAAGGTTCTAGAGGAGGGAACCAATAATACCGAAAGTTCAAGCTCAGGAGAAAACTTGATGAGGTATTGGGTAGCAGGTGCAGAGGCTTGCTACAGAGAAAAACTATTTGCAGCTCACTGTGAGCAAGAATAAACTCACATAGGAAGAGAGGAGAATGATTAAGGATATTCAAGTAAAGGGTTCAAAAGGAAGCCACAACAAAGTGAAATAAGACATAGATTCCATGATAGGGAAGTTGGAATAGAAGGACTCCTATGGATGAACAAGCAAGAGGCGAGAGGAAATGATAGAAACATGGATGCAAGGAAAGAAAAAGAAAGGAGTGCCAGAAGACAAACACAACAAAGCATCATAAATGAAGCATCTGAAGTGTGAAGAACAAAGAATTAAGCAAAACAAGGTATAATTAAAAGTATTTTGTGATTTGAGATGAAGATACAATAAATCCATGAAATATGACATCCCTATGAAGTTTAATGGTCCTTGGATGATGTATTAATGATGGTCTTAGTCTTATGTTTGTGTAAGGGCTAGGTTTGCTTAAGTTGAAATTTTGAAAGTGTATGTACCTGATGTAAGCCAAATGAGGCTTGTATTCCCCATAATTTGTTAAGTTCGTGGTACTCTAAAAATCACTTTGTAATGGTTTGTGGTCAGCTAAACCAGTGATGTGATGAAAGCCATGAGAGAATTTTTCGTTGATTTGAGACAATCCACATTTCACAGAAACGTAGATATGAGATAGTCAACATAATTTCAAGTCATGAAAAGGGGCTTGTGTAGTTGAGCATGGAAGGGAAACTGCAAGTTATGAAAAATGAACTTGCATCAAACAAATTATGAAACAAAAGTTTGTGAGTTGATAGGGAACTCATGAGTCTAATGTAGGAGCATCTAGAGCATGGTTACGAGTATGTCAAAAAAACTCAAGATGAGGACGATGACGATGGTGATGCACGAGGGAATAAAGGTACACATATGCAAACATGCAATGGAAGAATGGTTGATGAACCATGTATGAGAAAAGGTTTCCTAGGTGGCTGATGGGGACGATATGAAGAATATCGAGGACGAAGAAGAAATAAAACCAAAGATCATAGAAGACTGAAGATGAAAACGAGACCATATAAGACCAAAGATGATGATGGCCTAATGTGATCACTAGTATTGGTTAGTGGGGGATTATGGTGAAATAAATCTTACTTGTGATCATAAGTAATTCATAAATTAATGATGGCTTTGTAATGGAGATCTCTTGAGCGATTCGTGAAGATGAGTTGAGAGATCCATGGATATATCATGGGAAAGTTGTGGAGATAGTTATGGAGATGGTTTGAACCAACCATCTAATTATGTAATAATTGTTATGGTCACCTATTATTATAAAAATGATCATTTGTACACTAAATGGATAGAAGATAATGGTTTGATTAATAAAATTTATGCTTAAGGGTCTGGGAGCATATTTCTCAATGTTCTTTGCTTTGTTTAATGTAGGGTGTAATGTGATGTTCATTCTAGGAACATATTTCTAAATGTTCCTTGTTTTGTTTAATGTAGAGTGTAATGTTATGTTTATTCCACTGCTAAATCAATAATTAACTCAAAATATAACTTAATAGTCCAGAAGAGCTTAAAGGAGGGTTTTTTTCTTCTCTTTTAGAATAATTTTTTCAAATATGTTTAAAATATATGTAGTTTTATTTTTTTTAATATAATTTTCAAAATTTCTTTAGAATATATATGCTTTTATAAATATAAGTTCTTGTTTTGCATTTGTATGTTGTAGTTGGGGTTAAGTAAACATTTTGATCAATTTTTAAAAAATAATTGTAAGCATTTGTATATTGTAATTGAGAAAATTGTAACCAATTCTAGAAAAATAATTGTTATTATCACTATTACGACATTTTTTTTTAATTGGCAATACAAATATTTGTTAGCCAAGTTATTTGGTCATCTTTGACATTTCAAGAACTATAAAACTACTTTAATCATTAATAACAAAGTGTCATTTGTTCAATAGTAACATTAGTCATTGGTGGAAATGGATTTGGAAAGTCTTTACTCTTTACATCCTGGGGGTTTTGAGAGGGAAGATGATAGGGCATTGGTGGTGGAGAAAGAGGCTAGGAAAATGGAGTTGTTAAAATAGGAGGATACTTGGAGGGAAAAAAGTAGAGCTACCTGGCTTGCTGGTGGAGATCAGAATACTAAGTTTTTTCGCTCTTATGCAAATTACAAAAGACGGATCAATTCTATTTTGGATATTAGAAAGGAGGATGGTTCTTTAGTTTCTCGTCAGAAGGATTTGGAAAATGAAGCTTTATCGTATTTTCAAAATATATTTAAGGCTCAGGAAAATCTCTCTATTGAGCATCCGTTGAAGGTAATTCAAACCCATCCTAGGTTTTTTTTTTTCTGTGGAAGAAGGTCAGAGGGAAACCCTATTTTATTGTCTGAGTTGATGGCTACTTTGAAAGGTTATGATGTCTCTAAGAGTCCTAGGTCGAATGGCTGCATTGTTGAATTTTTTTTGGCATTTTTTTATCTTCTGGGTCGTGCATTGTTGGAAGTGGTGGAGGAATCCAAGTTGAAGGGTAAGGTTAATGGCGCTCTTAATGCTACTTTTATAGCTCTTATTTCGAAAAGTGACAAACCTGAGTCTTTTGCAGGATTTAGACCCATTTCTTTATGTAACTTGGTTTATAAGTTAATATCAAAGATGATTGCCTCCAAAATTAAATCATTTTTCTGAAAAGGCATTTCCAAGAAGCAGTTTGGGTTCTTGGATGATAGACAAATCACTGATGCCATTGGAGTGCCCCATGAGGCTTTGCACATCATCAAGACAAAGAAGACCAAAGCTTTGGTTTTGAAATTGGATATGATGAAAGCTTATGATAGAGTTGACTGTAGTTTTTTTAGGTTGGTGTTGCTTCAAATTGGGCTCAGTCTGGAGGCTACAAATTGGATCATGGGATGTGTCAGCTCAACAAACTTCTTTGTTTTGGTAAATGGCAGTCCTTCTGGTTTTTTCAAGGGAACAAGAGGGCTGAGACAAGGATGTCATCTTTCTCCTTTATTGTTCTTACTCATTGTAGAAGGGCTTAGTAGAATTCTCAAGAAGTTGGTGATGGTAGACTTGAAGGAGTTTCAATAGCAAATGGTTTTAGAATTACTCATTTGTTTTTTGTGGATGATGTTATATTATTTGGGAAATGATCTTCACAAGAATGGCAAGTGTTTACAAATGCTATTGATTTGTTTTGTAATGCTACTAGAATGACTTTTAGCAATCAAAAGTCTCAATTTTTGGAAGCCGGTTGGTGTGTTGAGGGGGTTGTTAAGTGAAAAGAGTTTTTTCCTTTTGATGTTAAATCTATAGAAGAAGGTTTTAATTATTTGGGATTCTTTCTTAAGCCAAATTGCTACTATTTTAATGATTGGATTTGGCTTCTTCAAAAGGTGGAAAAAAGAGTTTCTCACTGGTGTCATAGATGGTCAACTTGGGGAGGTCGTTTTATTCTCCCATAAAATCTGTTTCGGAAAACATTCTTGTTTTCTGGCTATTTTTGGCAAAGATTCCTAAAGCTAATTTAGTGAAGATTCGCAGGAGGATGTTCAACTTTTTGTAGACTCGTAAAAAAGATAAAGAATGCATTCATCTTGTTAAATGGAATAGGATTGCAAGGCCTAAAAAGAAAGGAGGTTGGGGATTTAAAAATATCTTTTGTTTTGGTAGAGCTTTGGCAACAAAGAGTTTGTGGAGGAGTTTGATGATTCATGGTCTTTGGCATGGACATGATGTGATTCATAAGAAACACTTGAAACATAAATTTGTTGTGGAGTGGTGTAGTGAAGGGAGAAAGAATTTTAAAGGGATATCAAATTGTTGGAAGGCTCTTACTTCTTTGCATATTGTTACTAATTGGACTGCTTGGAAGCCAGAAAATGGTTGGGATATTTGTATTGAAGTTGATTCTATGGTGGGGTCTTAATCATAATTTAAATTGTCTATGGATCTAGTCTCTATGCTCCATTCAAAAGGTTTGAAGTTTCTAGCACATGTTGCTTCAAATGTTTTAGGAAATCTGACTACTTTTAATTTGAAATCCAGGGAGAATCTTGATCTCTCTAGAGAGCTAAGAATTGAATGGGATGCTTATGTGATGGGACTAGAGCATTATGGTTTTATGCTTTCTGATGCAAATGATTCTTTTGTATGGTCATGGGATATAAAATGAGTAAAGGTATCTGCTAAATAGGGTTATGAGGTGCAATTCATTGATGAATATGATGATGAATTTGAGGACTGGATTTTTTATTTATGGAAGTGGCAAGTTCCTTTGTAGATCAAATTGTTTTGTTTGCTTTTGATTGAAAACAAAGTTTTAACATGGGACAATTTGATAAAAAGAGGTTTTGTTGGTCTAAATGCTTTGTGGTTATGAGGAAGAATCAATTAATCACCCAATGGTTAATTGTTCTTTTACTAAAGAAGTTTAGAAGTATGTCTCAAATTTTTACAGTTAAGGATTGGGGTATTGGTCAACTCTCTGTCTGTTTTCAAAAATACATTAAGGAGATGGGGGCATGGAAGGAGATTCCTTGTTTTATTTGTTGGGAAGTTTGGAGGCATCAAAATTTTGTTATTTTTGAAGGTCTCCAGTTGTCTCTTTCTAGGGTTTATAATCAAGTCTTGTAAGATATGGGTGAGATAGATAAATATCATTTTGTTTCGATTCAAAGAATAGTTCATCCTCCTTTATTGGAGAGTAATATTGCAATTGGTTTTTTTGATGGTGCTTCTTAGAATGGGGGTGAGAGATGTGGTGCAAGGGTTGTTCTTAAATTTCCAATTTTGGGTGTCTTCAGCATTAAAATGAACTGTGGTCATGGGACCAATTCAAGGGAGATTCAAAAGTTATAGTTGATTGGTTTCTCTTTACAACATATAGAAATAATTCGTTAGCTCAAATTTTCAAGTGTTGAAAATTCAACATATTTATACAGAGTTCAATATGGAATATGGCAACTGATCTGCTCTCTAAGCAAGCTTTGGATTTGGAGGGCAAAAAAGGAGGGTGCTCGTCTAGAGCGCCTTTCCACTGTTTGTCTATTTTCTAAACTGGATCTTTTTGTTTTGGTCTAAGATTTTTGGATCTCTATAATGGGACAATGTAAGGGAGTGTATATTTTTGTTGGGACTCTAAGGTTATGAAAGCTTTTTGGGGTGGATAAGTATAGAGAAGAAATTTAAACTATCCATAATATAAACAAAACATAATTAATCTAATATTGTTGAGTTCAAAATCCATATGGACAACTTGTATATGATTTTATTTTTATTTTTTATAATCTAAATAAAAACAATACAAATTGAATCAACTTAAAAATGCCAAAATGAAAATAATTTAAAAAAATGTTGAAATTTGAAATAAATCACATCTAAAAATATAAATAAAATTGTGATTTGAAAAACACTATTTATTATTAATACCCCAAATTTTATTTTTATTTTTTTATAATCTAAATAAAAACAATAAAAATTGAATCAACATAAAAATGCCAAAATGAAAATAGTTTTAAAAAATGCTGAAATTTGAAATAACTCACATTTAAAAATATAAATAAAATTGTGAATTGAAGAACACATTTATTTATTATTAATACTCATAATTTTATTTTTATTTTTTATAATCTAAATAAAAACAATAAAAACTAAATCAACATAAAATAAATAAATAAAACAAATATTACTTTTTTCAATGTGTTGGGTCTAATGATATAATCAAATATTATCTTTTTTCAATGTTTTGGGTCTAATGGTTAGTTCAAATCTATCATTAGGCAAGGGATTCCCTTGTCCCACAAAGGAGAGATTTCATTCATCAATTTGGTGTTTGGCTTGACTATGACCTTAAAAATATATTATTATCATTATTGTTTAATAATAATAATAATAAATATATAACTCAACTCGGGACTAAATATAAATGAATTCTTAGATTTTTTATTATACATAATAAAATAAATATTACATTTATAATCAAAACTACATCCCTCTTCAAAACTACTAGGTTTTCATAAAATTCATCTTTTAATGTGAACAAATTTATCATGGGTAAATAACAAAAACTTGGATTTATCCTTAATTATAAAATGGAACACTTTTAATACACCTATCAACCCAAAAACACTTTTAATACACATCAACTCAAAAATTATTTTATCACCTCTACACTGGAAAAAAAATTCAACATCTATCAAACCTGGTCAGTCTTACATTTATAATCAAAACTACACTGTTTTCATAAAACCCCTTTTCAGAACTACTAGGTTTTCATAAAATTCATCTTTTGATGTGAACGAATTTACGATGGGTAAATAACAAAAACTTGGATTATAAAATGGAACACTTTTAATATACCTATCAACCCAAAAACACTTTTAATACACCTATCAACTCAAAAATTCTTTTGTCGCCTCTACACTGGAACAAAAATTCAACAGCTGTCTAATCTTGCCAGTCTTAACTCAACCTCCTCCACATATTAGTTTTTTTATAGGGATATCTTGTTTAATTTTGCTTAAAATCCAGTGAAAAATTGTTGGATCTGCATATTAGACATTTGAGTGATTAATTCTGTGTAATGCTAGTGCTCCCAGGTTTTTCAGCACACTAAATCTATTTCTGCATTCAAAAATACAATTTAAATAACAAAATATTGTGATTTTATGTAAATTTCATAAAACAGTTGGATAATACCCTCTACATATAGTCCCAGTAAAAAACAACATTATAATCAGATTACATGGATTTTAAATTCATATATTTACAAGAAAACATTGTAATCATACTACATATATTTTAGATTCAGAAATTTACAGGAAATGGCCTCAGAACAGGTATTTGCAATTACATTTCCATATTGAAAAAATATAATTAGAATGATGGTGTGAATTTCTCAGGTAATTGAGACACAACTTGGTAAAAGACCTGAATACAAATTCTCCACAAGAGGAAAATATGAACCCATTCCAGCTATTAAAAATTTAAAACCTCATTAAATAAGGTATAAGGTATACAACCAGCAGCTGTTTTTTCCAATAGAAAATTGTTCTTATAAGTTATATTGATATAAAATTTCCAGTCCAAAAAAATAGAGAAACGGAGCAAGTTTTAACTCCTCGAACCTCCAAAACTAAAAGGTGAATAAAAGCCACCCATCCCCGCAAAAACTAAGACTGATACAAGGCAAAAAGTATATAGCCCACTAGGTATTCAGCCAGCAGTTGTTGAAAATATTTAAAGTAAGATAATCCTGTATAACATGTATTTTCTATGCTTTGAATTACTTCAGATATTGAAAATATCATTTTTATGTAACTTGAAATCTCTATGGTTTTAATTGGTTTTAATTTACAGTTGGGGCAAGAAAATAGTAGAGAATTATCTGCGGCCAAAACAGTTCACAATACCAGTATATGATACCAGTCATATTTCTTAACAGTATCATATCTAGACTACTTCAAATGAATATCTACATAAATAGGGCAGAATAAAACTAGTTCTCAACCAACACACAATTTAAGAGGATATTTCTTAACAGTATCATATCTAGACTACTTCAAATGAATATCTACATAAATAGGGCAGAATAAAACTAGTTCTCAACCAACACACAATTTAAGAGGAGAATATCATTGTTGAAAGGTCATCTGTCCAAAAAGAACCAAAAGAAGGAAACTAGTGAAAAACTCGTATCTACATAGGGCGGATGAATTGCGAGAGCTTAACCAGGAAAGAATGCAGTCCACGTGATGGTCGTTTTCCAAAAACTTGTCAACTAGTTGACAGGTTTTCTTGAAAACATCTTCCTGAATAATACCTTTGAAATAATAAACCTTAGGGTTTACCTTTGACATAATATATCTTGGGGTTTGCACACCTGACCCTAACATAAAAATAAAAAGCTATTACTAGTCCCTCCAAATTTACATTTACATTACACCAAATTTATGTTTACATTACATTTACAGGGAGAATAAAACTTTGAAACAGAAATCAGAAATCCTTTGAAGTTCAACAAAACACAGCAGTTCATGACAAAATGCATAAGCGAAAGACAAAACTATGATGGATTTTGCAGGATTTTGCATCATAATTTCTCTGCATACCAATAGGCAATGAGAGAAAGTATAATGGAGGACTCAGATTCGCCTTTTCTCAGAGATGAGTGCCATGGAAGGCTGCAGCGGTCGCTTAGAGGTGTTTTCTATAAGCAGCCAGGCTGCCACGCCAAAGCAGGGCATATTACACTCTGAATATATGAAATAAATATAATCAATCATCACAGTCCCGTGGCCCTTGCGCCCTGCCAAGAGAAGCCGCCTCATGGAATGAATATCAGCTCAATCGAATTTGGCAGAGAAAATCACGGGCTTAAGGGAGGCGGCCACATTGCTCTCCAATGGCTCAAGCCTCAGACTTAAACTAACGAGTGAATTCAACGCTTCCAACAAAACATTAATTTATAGACACAGAACCTGCTCTGCTATGGGAGTGGGGTTAGGTTACTTGAACGGCATTGAAAATATAACTAAATGTGATAACATTAAATGTTAGGGTGAAGGTTGCCTTGAACACAAATTTTTTTCTTCTCTCACTTATTTTTTTTCCTTCTTTGTGTTATGCGAATATTTCTTCTAATTTTTTAATATTTTCTATAAAATTTGAATATAATTTTTTTATTATTTTTTAATTTTTTAATATATTTTTTTATAAAATTTAAATGTGAACTTCTAAATATTTTTATGATTTTCATAAATTCATAACGATGACAATAATAACCTACTACTCATTTTATCTCGAATGCGGGTGACCACGTCCACACCCACTTTCCTGGCACGTCGTGATGACTGGACGTGTGCCACCTCACCCCCCCTCATGCTCCTTAACTACCCTCCTCTGAGGCACTGCGCATTCACTATGCCCATGGCCCCTGCCTCTCACCCATGCGCTCTTTGCAACCTTTTGCAACTCCCACGCTCCAACAGTCTGGTGACCATAATGATGTCGGATGTGACCCCCCCCCCTTCTTCACACTCTTCCTCTGGTCGCCCGCGCTCATTCCTCTCACTTTCACCTTGCCTCCCTTGCAAACGGGCTCTATGTGATCCTTCGACGTCGCCCCTCTGTGCTTAGAGATCAGTGGAGGCTCGACTCTGCACCTTGCCCTCCCAATTATTCCCCTGTGCCTCCTCGTCGGTGCGCCAGCCCCACCCTGGGATAGAGTGGTCACGACAGATGCACCTCCTCAGTTCCTCACCTGCCCTTCCTAGCCAAGAGGATGGCTTCAATTGCTCTGTTCTGGGTTCCCTGCGGCAATTGCTTGATGACTAGGAAGAAGAGGTCTCTGGCTCCCTCCTGACAATTCGTCGCACCTCCAGGCATCGACGCAGCTACTGGGTGGTCAAGAATTTACTCGCATGCACCCTCCTCAACCTACCTAGTGCCTTTGTTCCTAGCCCTTCCAGCTCACCTCACTCACCCCACTCCCCCAGAACTCGCCCCCCCCTCCCTCTGCTCTGGCCTCTCCCAACACTCATCCTCCTCCCGTTGCGGCCCCTCCCACCTCCTTGACGCCTCTCGAGACACCCAACATCAGCGCTAAGAAGACATCTCCGGGTATAAGCGACACGTTGACAACACCAAGCACGCACAGCTCCGCGACAACAACGGCTCCAAGTATGAAAAGTACGTTGACTGCCCCAGGCACACACAACTCGTTGAAGGTTCCTGGCATCAAAACAGTAAGCCTCTCAGTCAAACACCCGTCCACAGATAGCTCCAACTCGGCCAACGACAATGACAATGACTTTGGTGGTTGTCCAGGCATTGAAGAAAATCCCATGGATGCCACCCATCCTTGATGTTCAGGCCTTGGCACCACTTCTCAGGGTTTTTTAGGCTTATTTAAATATTTGCAAACTTCCTTGGTTTCCAGTACAAGACACACGAACAACTAAAACTCAGTTTTGTTTTTTGGGGTATGCCTGGTTTCCCATCAAGAACATGCAAAATTCCACGCCTGGTTTCCCACTAAGGGCAAGCACAACTCTCTCCACTCTGTATTTTCTTGACTCCGCATTATTTTAATAAAATAGATACCGAGCTTAAAAAAAAGAACTCATTCGTTCACTCAAAATGTCAACCTTTAAATTCCACGTTCTTTTATCTTTATCCTCTTTAATGTAAATTCGCCCCCTCGTTATGGACTCTCCACTTCCTTATAGTTGGAATAAGCGGCTACCACATACTCAACTTCTATATTGGAGAGTGCAACTACAACCTACCTCATGTTCATCCAACTAATTGCTCTACCAAATCAATTAAACACATAACCACTCATATATCTTCTATGATCAATATCTCCAACCCATCCACACCAACAAAACCCTATACATATATCATTTTTTTCTTCCAATTCTTCCTTAATAGCAGATTGAATAATCTAAAGTACCACACAAATATTTGAATACCCTCTTTACAATTGTTGAATGTTCCTTCCCTAGTTTTGACATATATTTTCTCAAAACTCGCACTACAGGGGCAATTTTTGTTCTAGTATAGACCATAGCATACATCAAACTTCCTATAGCACTTGTGTAGGGAACACAAGGCATGTTCTCTAGCTCTTTTTGTGTCTTGGGACATTTAGACAAATTTACACCTACAAGAACCTTGATTGAATTATATTTCTTCATATTAAATCTATGCAACAATGTCTCCCCATATCTCCTCTAAGTCAACTGGAGTTTCCTATTTATATGGTGTCTTTTAATTTCCATGCCCAAAATAAAATTTGTGGCACCGTAATCCTTCATATCAAACTTATAGGACAACTGAGATTTAACATCCTTGATGATTTCCCTATTGTTTCCAATTAGCAATATGTCATCCACATATAATAACACATAAACAAAATGATCACCAAGTTGCTTGCAATACACGCAATGATCAACTTTGCTTCTTGAAAATCCAACTCCAAATATTTACGTATCAAATTTTTTATACCACGTTATTGGATATTGCTTTAAGCCATAGATCGGATTTTTTAGCTTGCAAACCATCTCCTTCTTTCCCTTCATTGTAAGATCTTTTGTCGTTTTCATGTAGATTCAAGGTCCCCATGTATGAATGATGTCTTTGCATCCATATTCTCTACATCAAGATCAAATGTAGCAGTGATAGAACAAAAAAATCTAATGGAAATTAACTTAGAAACAAGAGAAAAAAGATTTACTAAAATCAATTAATCATAGTGCTTCAAAATTGTTGTACCCATCAATCATAGTGCTTCCCTTTCTTTACAAATTTCCACATGCTATTTCCCACCATTGATCTGATGGGTTGGGGAGATCTTGGTTATTCACGATTTCTTCCATCGTTGAGGTTTTCCTCTTTTCAAAAATCCAGGAGAGATCATGGGTCTTTGATTCAGTGGGTGGGTAAAATCCTAGTCATTCACAGTTTCTCCCCATCGAAACTCTTCACCTTTTTCAAATGTCGTGAGCCATTCTAGTTGTTGATCTGACAAGCAAGGAATATATTTTCCATCCACAACTTTTTTCTCATTTTAGCCTCCCCAATTTATCAAATTCCATTGGTCATCCTTGCCTGTTGATTTAGCAAGTGGGGAAATCATGGCCATTTGAGGCATTTCCTTTCCCTTTTGACCCCCACCAAACTTATGGACACCATGAAGCACTATTGACTATAGAACTGCCCTAGATAGATGAAAGACAATCATTTATTTTCACTTAGGCCTATACATTAGGTGCCTTGATTCCCTCAAAAGGGATTTTAGGAGATGGGCAATCCTACAATGACCATGAAAACTTTCAGAGGGTTGTTCTAAGGGGGACAACATTGGGCTCCTTTTGTGGGATGACTCCTCCTTGTGAAGAGCCAAGAAACTAATCCAGGTGGACATCGATGGCCACCCACCTACTCCATTGGCTCAAAATATAGTTTCCATGTTGGCAATTTTTATATGGTATTTTTGGGTCCTGAACTTTTGGGACCATTTTGAGGCCATAAACGACGTTTTTTTGGCCTGGAAGTGCCCAATAGATAGTGAAAGGCATGTATTGGTTCGTTCAAAATGTGTACTCCTTAGCTAGGCATTTCCCATGGGATACTAAGCACCCCAAACGAAGATTGTATGCAAAATTAATGCCCCGGGGAAGTTAACGTATCAACTAACCACATTTGGGCCGACAAACCTTTGGCATTTCATCTTATGGGGTTAGGGTTTGGGATGTTTAGGGTTTTCTCATTGATGTTGTATGTTAAAAGGCCTTTTTGTCCTCATTGTAATGATCTTCTTGTGAATGTGCGTAGTCGTCACATCTCTTCTCAGAGATAAGCTACCATCATTCTAGCGAGTTCATTTCACTCTACATTTTTACAATTCCTGCATATTTAGTTCATTAATAGAAATCGAGTATTATTGCATCTCTTTGTTTCTATCATATTTTTATGTTTTATTTCATCCCCTCATAAATTTGGATTAATGGTATCATAATGGTCTTCTCTTTATCTATTTCTTTGTGCATGTCCCCAACGAGGTCAGGATACAAGGAGTTGGGATTTGAACTACTTGAGCCTCGAAAAGGTCGTCCTCGCCTGAACCCGATAACCTCCCATGGCGAAAGAAAATAGAGATGAGGGAGTAGGAGATCCTACTCAATCATTTCTCAAGGAATCCCTCACATGACAGAAGGACGAGATGGTGGAAAATTTATCCCAAATCCTTCAATGGTTATCGACAGTAGCAGATGCTTCTTCGTCAAGCGACCACTTTGGAGACATCTCCATTTCAAGGTACAAGTTAATTTTGATACTCCTATTTGAAGGTTAAATAGATGTAGATGTCTTGAAAAAATGTTTAAATCTACTAGAAGGTTATTTCTTTGTCCACAATTTCTCCGATATGCAAAGTATCACCTTTGCGCTCCTTAAGGCTGTCCCCCATGTCAAAAATTAGTGGGAGACTTACTGTGAGAAAAACTCCATAGGGGAGTCTGGAATGTTTGAGAGACGAGGGAGTAGGAGATCCTACTCAGTCGTTTCTCAAGGAATCCCTCACATGACAGAAGGACGAGATGGTGGAAAATTTATCCCAAATCCTTCAATGGTTGTCGACAGTAGCATACACTTCTTTGTCAAGCAGACACTTTGGAGGCATCTCCATTTCAAGGTACAAGTTAATTTTGATATTCCTATTTCAAGGTCAAATAGATGCAGATGTCTTGGAAAAATGTTTAAATCTGCTAGAAGGTTATTTCTTTGTCCACAATTTCTCCAATAGGGAAAGTATCACCTTTGCGCTCCTTAAGGCTGTCCCCCATGTTAAAAATTGGTGGGAGACTTACTGTGAGAAAAATTCCATAGGGGAGTCTGGAATGTTTGAGGTCGAACCCACTTGGGAATCTTTCATGGATGTTGTTAAGGAACAATATTACCTTATTGGAAAATAGGACGACTAGTACACAAGATGGACAACACTGCATCATGAGAGGGACCAAACAGTGTTGGAGTTCACAAATACCTTCCATACCTTACGAACCAAGTTGGGTATTAAAGACTATGAGTGACATTTGGTTCTAAAACACTGTGGGGGTATACACAGATACATCCAAATAGAAATGGAATTTCTAGTCAGCTCGTCAGTGGGAGCCACTTATCAATATGTTAAGTAGAGGAATAAGCGAGAGTTTGTATCTGTGAATACATCGCAACAGAAGCAGGGAAAAGGTATCCCTATCCTAAAAAACAAAGGATAAATCAATGATGTAAAACTAGCCTAAGCTACAAGAAAATAAGGGTAATGGGAAGATTAAGAAAGACAATGGGAAGTGGTACGAGTTCCACACTATCCCCTGGCACAACACCAATGAATGTCGCTCGAAGCAGTCATTGGTGGCTGAGATGAAAGCCTCAAAGTTAGATCTAGGCTCCGACTATGATTCAAATCCCAAAAAGGGGAAGTGGATCATTAATGCAGAACCCAGTGCCACAGTCGCTACCACCAAGGTCCAGTCAAATGAAGCAGAAGAGTTGGGAGGAAGGTGAGTGCTTTTTTCACCCACACATGTGGTTGAAGGGTGATCCGCTACATTTCATTGTTGATAGCGGAATCCAAAAGAACCTAATCTCAATATGGAGTTGTCGACAATACCACATATGCATCCATACAACATCGGGTGGCTCAGCCAAGGACAAGATATTTGCATCATCCAACAATGTCGCCTGCCTTATGACATCAAACCCTTCAAGGATGAGGCATTGTGTGATGTTTCCCCACTTGAAGTTTGTGATGTTCTTTTAGGCCAACCATATATGTGGACATGTCATGATATATGTGAGTCTAGACCTTGTAGTTTCATTGTTACTTTGGGCAGACAATTGTACATGATACGAGAGGTAGCTCCACCTACCACAATTTCTTTGCACTAAACTAAGAAGTGTAGAAAGGCCATCTTCTAGATTAGGAAATTTGTCCTCTTCATGATTCTCTCTCAAGGTGAACGAAAGGTCATGACCACATCCATGGCCTCTGCACAAGGATTCTATACGCAGTGGAAGCAAGTGGACAAAGTCATGGAAGAATACTGAGACATTTTCACCTTACCTACCAAGGTGCCTCTACACTATCAGGTGGAGCATTCAATCGATTTGAACCCCGACACACCTTTATCTAATGGGTTGGTGCATTAATGTTGTCTCCTCGAAAATGAGGAAATCAAGTGTCAAATTCAAGAGTTGCTCCAAAAAGGGCACATTCAACCAAGCTCCTCACCTTGCGGAAGTCATGCTTATGCAAAAGAAAAACGAGCCCTAGTGATTTTGTATTGATTACATAGCTCTGAAAAAAATCACAATCAAGAACCGGTACCCAATTCCCCAAATTGAAGACCTTCTCGAACAACTCAATGGATCCAAGTACTTTAGTAATATTGATCTGAAGTCCAACTACCACTAGATCCCAATATAAGAAATTGAGGTATGGAACACTGCTTTCAAGTCTAAAAAAGGTATTTTTGAGTGGTTGGTCATACCCTTTGGCTTGATGAATGCCCCAACAAATTTCATGAGGTTGATGGATGACATATTGTGGCCTTTCACCAATTCCTTTGTGGTTGTATATCTAGATGGCATCCTCATCTTCAACAAGAGTTGGGCATAACACTTGCAGCACATTCAATAGGTCCTACACACCTTGCAACAACACAAGCTATATGCTAACTTAGAGAAATGCTCATTCGACATGAACAAGGTCTAATACATTAGATACATTGTAGATGAGCATGGTGTGCATGTAGATCCAACCAAGATCCAAGTCATTTGTTACTTGCCAGCCTTGACAACACTAACCAAGCTTTAGAGCTTCTTGGGCCTTGCCAACTTCTATCGCAGATTCATGTTGGGGGTCTCTCATATTACATGGCCCTCAACTAGGTGACTAAGGGTGGTTGCAAAGCCCAATTTGTGTGGGCCAAGTCGCAATAGAAAGCATTTGACAATCTGAAACATCATTTATGCTCAATCCTAATGCTCTCCTTACTTGATCTGCAACAACCTTTTGACATTGAGATAGATGCTTCAGACTACATTGTTGGTACCATTCTCACTCATCATGATCATTTGTTGGCCTATCATAGTGAGACACTCTCAAATGTCGTTCGTAAGTACCCCACCTATGATAAAGAGATGTAATCCATTGTACAAGTTTGCTACCAATGGAAACATTCTAGTGAAGGAGACAATCATCCATATTGATCACAAGCCTCTGCAGTTCATACATACACAAGGAAAATTACAGAATGGCTGCCATCAAAAGTGGTCCACATACTTGCAACAGTTTCACCTCAACATTAAATATAAGAAAGGGAGCACCAATCACATCGTTGACTACCTCAGTTGACCTCCAATTGCAACACTAACCACGATTCTCAACTCTTGCAGGCATGAGACCTCCAGGTGGTCCCAACTCTATGACAATGATCTCGACTACACTACAACCTACCAGATGTTGGGAACAATGTAACACCCCCCTTCTAAACCTATGATTATGTGTAATTAATCATGACTTATGGTTGTCATACAATGACATAAAAACATTGTAAATGTATTATCGCAAATTCCAACAATTGACTATGGGGGTGAAGCCTTAAGTATTGGCCATGATACCACTAAAGGAAAGGGTGAGGAAACTTAGAGAAGCGGTTCATCATGCTAATACGACCCAATTTTCCCCTTGCTGAAATATTTGATTTAAAAACAATAAGCTATTTCCCTTGGCTTCGATTTCAAGGAAAATTAGTTAATGAGGGAGGTTGGTAGTTGAACAACCAACCACCTCAATGAATGGAAGCATGGAGGGATGCTAGAGGTGACAAAAATTTGTAAGCTAGAGAACAACAACAAAGATCACCTTGGGTTCCCCAAGATTGACCGACGAGCTACCTTATGACAGAGGAAATAGAAGGAAAATCGAGAACCTTCCCAAGATGTGCATGCAAGAGAAGCACACGAGGGTATACAAAAAGATATAAAGGTGAGAGTTATGGTCAAGAGGGGGAACTCCGAAGGAGTTATGAGGAGAGGTATGTAGAAGACATGAGGAAAAGAGATATGTTGTTGCAAGAAAATGTAGGAGTGCAGAGTTCCCTGGTGGTATCATGGCTTGGCACGAGGGTATCCTGCTACCAAAGTGACTAAGCAACCAGAGCCTATGGTTGGGTGGAAAGGTGGATACCCTCAATCAGTTGGCTAGCTATGAGCTTGTAAACTAGATAAGTGATTCTTACACATTGTGTAGTTGAATTAGAATGAATGGATAAGAGTCTGTATTTACATCTATGACTGTGTAGGCTTGTTGGATGAATAAAGTGGTTGTTTCTTTTCAAGGTCGTGTGCTTGAATAATGGTGAAACCATATGAATGTTTTTGAGGAATCGAGTCCTCGATCGAATGTCATAGAGCAAGCTTATCACTTGTTATAAATGGATTAAGGGTTTGAGGAAGATGAGTTAAAAACCCAGTAGGATGATGCAACATGAGGCTATAGGATTGTTAAATCCCAAAATCTCAAGTTATAATTCAATTTACATTGAATGAAACCAACAAGACTCAATAGTTGTTGATCCCTAAGCTGATAGTTAATCTCATTCGTCCAAATATGGGTTGGTTACCCATGATAATCCTGTGTAAACCCATGTGAGGAACAATAGTCGTCGATCTAGTGAAGAGGGTCGATCTTGACCGTCTAGAAACAAACTAGTACCCACCGCCAGATCAAAGCACCGAGGTGACCTCAACTGTCGAATTTCATAACCAAGCTCATGAGGGGGGTTCCATGACCCCGGGCATCAGAACATCGGACCCCAGAAGGTTTCTAAGTAGAAATCCTTTGGAATTCCCAATACGTTGATGTCCAGGGACCAGGGTTACATCCCTTGGTTCCATGCCTCATTACACAAGCACGAGGATAGAGAGAGAGAGAGAGAGAGAGAGTGACATCATCTTGATGTGTTATGCCTACACAACAACCAAGGTTTCACGGGGGTGACACTTTTCAACTCCTAGTTCGTTGATGATTTAAGTGTGGAACTCTCGTGTTGTAGGAAAATTCCTCTGCGGACATGTGAATGTCCTCTTGGATCTTATACCCTTATGAACAAGACAAAAGAATGCTAACTTTGAACACTGAAATTCCTTTAAATGTAGCTAAACTAGTCAAAGGAAAAGAGGAAGAAAATATGAGTACCTTTTTATGAAGTTTGTCCTCCCTCAGTCCGGGTTGAGCTTGATCTTCAAGTCCTTCAACGAGTTGTGAAATCCAATAAACAATGAAGACAACACATACTTCCTATTCTACCAAGATTAGTTTAAAACATATTTATTGAAAAGAGACAAGTCCATGCAAATGTACACAAACTTGAAGGAAACAAGCCAAGCATATGTATTAATGAGGACAAAACAAGGTGCTTACAAAATGTAGATGCATATGCAATAGCCTCACCAAGTCCTCCTTGTCCAATCCCTTGCTCGAACGATCCATGATCAGAATGACAATACTTTTCAATGATTATTCCCCCTTTTTCACCATGAGAATGCCTCCTTATATAGGCTTTGAGAAGCTTAACCACCTTAAATATTCTTGGGATAAGTTGAGGATATGACTCCATCATTTGTGGAATTCCCCTTAGATCCAGCGTTGAACTTGGATTCGAGCCAAACTGACTCGGATGCTTCTTAGTTGTCTTTAGAGATAAGGGGGATTTGTCCCCAAGATTTTCTCAATAGATCGATGCTCCCTCAAAGTTGGCCACAAAGCGTTGTAGCGCTCCCTACTAAGAGGGAAATGAGCACTAGCGCTCTTTGCAAGTGGGCAGGGGAGCGTTGATCTCCAAAAATACTTTTAGGATGGTAATTCCTCAACATAAAAACTTGCAAACTTCACCAAATGATGTATTTTCTTCTTCTAACAAGTCTTAGAGGATGTCCCAAGTGTTCTTATAATGTCGTCCGTGATGTGACACATGTGAGACGAACATACGAATTTTGTGACACTTGTGACAAAAGTGCGACACTTGCGACAATGATAATGAGACATTGTCGAAGTGAGTAATTTTGACGTGTAACAGATTGCCCCCCAAAGTGCGGGGTTAGAAGATGAAAACTGATGACTGAAGTACTTTGTATACTTTCGAAGCAAGGGTATGGAATCGGAGAACCTGGTAGAAGCTACAAACAACCATCAGACAAATGTTATGATATGTTTCAAACCCAAGGCAGACATATCTATGCTTGAGTGATAAAGGACTTTTAAGGTATGGCCACCACCAAGTATACTACAGATCCATAATTATACTGACTTAAAGGTATAGCCACCAAATATACAACGTGGATATATACATCCATGACATGAACTGATCGTAGCCATGAGAAATACACAGTGGATGTACGAGATGAAAAAACATACCATAGAATAGTACAAAGTGGATCTATGTGACAGTATATATATCAATGTGCTCAAATGATATCCTTTCAAAGCCTGGGTAAAGTAGATATCAGAGTGAACACTCAACCCAGGGTCTTCTTCCTGATCCCGATGTGATACGAATCTAGCCATGTGAATAGATGTTTTGATGTCGAACATGGTAGAAACCACTTGATTACCTGTCATTGAGGTAAACCGTTAACAAGTGCAAGGGAAATCACCAGTGATGTCAATGACTCCCAAGGTACCCTAGTAAAATCCAACGAATGTGAATAGATGAGTTGAAGTCAAACATTCACGGAATCATCCGATCAAAGGTCAATGATGCAAACCAACTGTCGAAGGCAAGGAGGCCTTCCATTGAGGCATGCAGGTCCCAAGGTACTAACTGGTTTCTAAGTCTAAGTCATGGATAATGTGTTGAAATCGATAGGAAAATACTCGTCAAAGGAGGGCCTTGAATTATCCCCCATCAATGACACAAAACTAACATAGAGACATAATATGGTGAATCAAATGAGTATGGACTGACGCGGGTATTGAAACTGGAAATTTGTGATGGTTGAATCTCGAGGCAGATACTTCCCTTGAACACTAAGGCACAAACAACAGAAACACGACATGGACCAAAACATGATGTAGTGGATACTGTGACCTTCATTGGGTGACCCAAAGGAGTAAATAAACTCAGAGGATTGGTTCAATGCAGAGGTTAAACATGTTGAAATGTATTTAAAGACAATGTGTTGTGTTCAAGGGCGACTGCAAGAGTGACTTGTGATGATTCCAAAAAATGGCTTGGCTTGCTTCCTTCAATTTTCCCCCCCATCTAGATAGATGAGTACCTCTTTTTATTTTTATGAGCTTGAGGAGGATAACACATTATCGATATAACTCACCTTCAGTAAGTTCCTCTTCTTTTGTTTAACGAATCGGAAAAAGTAAGGGTTCGGTCCCATATGGGCCCTTCAATGTGTAATTTTTAACAAGTCTAGAGAAGGAAAACTCGGTGGTTTTTCTTATTTAGAGAGTTTGAAAATAACTTAAAGATGACTCAAGGGTTGTCATTTTTCATAATATTATTCTCCAAAGCCCGAAAAAGAGATAAACTACCACTCGAAAGACACCCTTTCAAAACTTTTAACGAGTGTGAAAGGAAGCAAGATCACTCGGCAATCTTTTCATGTTTAGAGACTCTGAAAAGAACTTAAAGGAGATTCCATGGGGTTCCTTTTTCATATAACCTTTACGAGTCCAAAAAAGTGATAAAAGTCTACTCGGTTACATTCTCATGTATTTTCGAGCATGAGAAAGAACAAAGACTAAGCTCGGTATTGGTTTCATTTTTACACAATCTTTAAACAAAATTAAACTATGCTTGTAAATTCCCAACATAATTTCCAAAGGTAGGGATACCCATGGATGGTTGGTACTTTTCCCCTACCTTGAAAAGCTAGTGGATTAACTCTAGAATGATAACCAAAGGCTAGAGACATGCGCCCCCAAGCTTCATTTCATTCGTCGACTTTGAGTTTGTCACCGATTTCTCTACTAGATGGAGAAAAAGGATAAGGGTGGATGAAAGGAAGGTTCAAATATGAGACCTAACGAAAGACTCGACTTGAAATCTACGAGATCTAGTTAAATACTCGACTCGATATCTACAAGATCTAGCGAAAATAATTGACTCAATGGGAGAGGTGACTTTTATTTTTTAATGATCTTGACACAGGAACATAACTATGCTCAAGGCTCTGGGTTCAATCCCCAGATTTATGTTTCATTTTTTAATGAGATTTCTACAGAGAGGAAAACTATGGTCATGGCTCTGGGTTCAATCCCTAGATTTCTGTTTCATTTTTTAACGAGCTTGATACAGAGAGGAAAACTATGCTCCTAACCTTTGTTTCATTTTTTAACGAGCTTGCCACAGAGAGGTAAAACTATGCTTGTAGCTTCTGTTTCATTTTTTAACGAGCTTGCCACAGAGAGGAAAACTATGCTCGTAGCGTCTGTTTTATTTTTTAACGAGCTTCCCACAGAGAGGAAAACTATGCTTGTGACCTATTCTTGATCATGCCTTCCAAGAGCACAATGCTTTGGAAGGAATACATGTCAAGGGACAAATGCCAATCATGGATTCCAGGAGATCTTCGCTAGATGGAAGAAAAACACTCCAGAAAGAATACATGTCGAGGACCTCGATAAGGGTAGGGATATCTGGCTGTAATATCCCTATCGAAGAGATGACCATGTCAACTACCGGATCTAAGTTAGGAGAAGGGAGATATTCCCTCTCGTATAAGGTTGAATGCATGGGGCAGGTCGATACATAATTTACCTGCGGTGGGGTGGACATCACTGGCATGTATGGACCATTCAGGGAAGGTAGATGGTTGACCATTAGATGAGCGTCAATGAATGAAAGCTGGTCTATTGTTACTATGTTTCCTTTGTGAGGGAAACACATCACTCAAAAAAGAGTGGACACAAAAGCTCTCAAATCATAGACATAGTCTCGCCCGAGGAGCAAGTTAAATTCCAAGGGGTCATGAACTACCATCATATCAACGTAGACCATTTTTCCTCCCAAAGTAACTGAAAATTGAGGAAGGATCCCTAAAGGTCGACTAGATATTCTGTCAAAGGTCAACAGATTCTGAGTTACGGGCACAAGCTGCGAGGAACCAAAATCTTTCCAAGCATTCGCAGATAAGATGCTCATAGAAGCACCTTCATCTATTACAATGTTAGGAATACTCCTATCACAAACTTGCATGGTGATTTGGAAAGGCACGTAAGAAGGAAGACGAGGTTTTGTCAAATGATTCCAATCAATAGAAATCATTAGATTGCTTGAAGGGGGTGCGATCGGGATGGGCGGAGTGCCCCCTTTTCCAGGTGCATCAATATTAACGAGGTATACATGAGAGACATCCTCACTCTTTGAATGAGGAGCGGGACCGATGGGTGGTGGAATCAGATTGACCACTTTGGTTGCACTCTTCAAAGGAGGTGTGGGATCGACCGATGGAGGAATCAGATTGACCACTTTGGTTGCACTCTTCAAAGGAGGAGTGGGATTGACCGATGGTTGAACCAGATCGACCACTTTTTCACTCTTCAGAGGAGGAGTGGGATTAATCCATGATGTAACTGGAGCAACCACTTTGGCACTCCTCAAGGGAGGAGTGGGATCGACTGATGGCAGAATCAGATCGACCACTTTGGCACTCTTCAGAAGAGGAGTGGGATCGACTAATGACGGAACCAGATCGACCACTTTGGCACTCTTTGGATGAAGAGTGGGACTGACCGATGAAGGGACTGGATCAATCACTTGGGTTTCAATTTTCAAATGAAAAGTGGGGTTGATTGATGAAAGAACTGGATCAACTACTTTGGTTAGTGGTTCAACCGAGGATGAAACCAGATTGACCACCTGATCAACCGAACTGACAGAGGATGGAACCGGATTGACCAGTCCATCAACTAACGATGTGTTGGGGGAAAAATTACGATAACCAGTTGAAATTTGAAGCTTTTCCAAAAGAGAAGAAGCCTCATCCATATGAGGACAAAGGTGAGAGTAATGATCACCTTCGCATAACATGCAAGGAAATTTGAAATTTCTCTTCTTCTTACCAACCTTAACGTCACTAGTTGGCGGGGCATCACCAGCATGTCCAACAGGGGCCGATGACATGGAAGACCACATTTCTAAGACCTTTGGAAGACCAGGGCAATCCCTTAGATAGTGGTCACCCTTACAAAGACTGCAAGTGAATTTGGGTTTTGTATTCTTCGTTGTAGTCTTATTGATCTCATCAACACTCCCAATACAATTAACAGTAGTTGGTTGGTTGGATCCAACATCTAATGTGGTTGGAGGCTTGGTCCTTTTTGGGTTCTTCTTCTTCTTCTTATCAACCTGGCTACTTTCTTTAGATCTTTCACTAGGCGAAGAAGGAGAAAGGGAAGGAGACTTAATAGGTGAAGAAGGCGAAAATACGGCATGAGGTTGATGTGTGGGTGGTGTACTTACATCTAAAGCATTAGGTGCAGGCAAAGCACTAGGAAGATTCAATATCACCGGAGTGGGGAACAACCAAGCCGATAATCCAATCATGAGTCCTAGAAGACTTAGTGTGGCAATGCACGGAGGACCAACGTTTCCAAAAGAAGGAAAGGTGAAAGGTTCCCCAAGAAAAGGGGTTCCTTCGTTGGTACTCCCAGGAGTTGATGCCATTAATGTTAATGTTTATGCCACTATTATAGTTCTTTGCATTTCAATAGATAAGAGCATCATGAGAACAAGATCACTGAGAAATACACATTCACAAGAGACACAACATTTATCCCGGGAAACCCTCTAGGGGAAGAAAACCCAGCAAAAAATTCCTTATCATAAATTGCTAATACAATGTTCAAGAGATAACTCAAACCAATACAGATTGTCCTCTCCAAGAGATGCGCCACTCTTCTTATCCTCTCTCCAACTGGTAATTGCAGCTTGCCTCATAAGAGAATGAGCAAGTGAGTTGTGTGTTATAAGTGAGGTGCTAGCCTCTTATATATACAAAACTGGCACGTGTGAAAGGTCACCACTGGCAGGGCCGACCTCTCACTCTGGGTGGGTAAACCCACCTTTAATTAATTATGGGACTTCCATAATAACTGTTGGGGCCGACTTCTTATCCCGCCCTTTATAATTGTCCGATGACCAATCTGCAAAAGGGGATTTGGTCCTTATACAATTATTGACATGATTAATCCACAATGGGGATTAATCCAATAACAATAATAATAATAATGACATGATTAATCCGCAATGGGGATTTAATCCAATAATAATAAGAATGCTCTTCGCAGTTACATTATTTTAACACCAAACACTCTCAAACCTTTTGAAAATGAAACCCTAACTTCACTAACCCTAGCCTCGACTAACTTACTAACCCTAAGTTGCTGACGTCATCATTGAATATTTCATCTTTATTGCAGCAACATTTTGACTTTTAAGTAATTGAATGGTAGTTGAAGGCATTAATTGAGTTAAGAAGTTATTTGTTATATTGAATGCCGTTTCATTCGAGTATTTATTGATGAAGTGATATTAATGCCATTGCTATCTTGTAAACATTGACTTCGTCAACATTTACTTTCAAATTGCTCATATGGAATATAAGATAGTCACTGATTTATATGAGGTATTAACCAAGATTGCATGTATTAGTTTCCTTGTTGTGTTGTCTCAAGCAGGTGCTCTTCTTTTCTTTGGTTATACTCTATTATTGGCTGTTTAGCCGGGACTATCTGATTGGCGATAATCTGTGAGGGGGAAATTTGTCTTTGTACTATTAGCCTTTGCCCGTTCAAAACCCCAGGTTACCGGGGACGTCTCCCCTAGGCCTAGCCTCCCTAAATAGAAAGAGCCTCCCCATTGTGGTGACATTGGGTGGGGAAGGTTCCTGTTTCGCCAGTTTGACCTACTATTCTTTAGCCTTTCTTGCATCTACAAACTGTGCGATAACATGGTCCAAACACTTTCATTTGATGACTTTATCAAAGAGTCTTGTCTGCTTAATAAAAGCAAGCTTAATCCTTATCAAATAGTATAGCTAGTAGTAATCCATGTTCGAACTATTTTATGTAAGAGCTTCTCCCACAAGAAGGCTTCCTGAACATATAAACAAGCATATATTTGAAGGTAATTCCAAACAATTAATGAGTATAAAAGGCAAGAGTTAAATATGAGTATAAAAGGCAAGAGTTAAGAGTGCTTGTTACTAGATAAAGAGGAGCCAAAGATGGTTGGAAAGAAGGGGCACTATTAATAATGAGCACTAAAATGTAACAAGGGGAAGAGGGAAGGTTATAAGAGTATAAGATACAATGAAAATGTAAAGAGTCATGTTTGTGTGGGGAGGCTTAAAATGACGTTCGTTAAGAATACTATAGAATAAACATATGGACCTCTAGGACCATTTTGTAGCTATTACCCCCCCATACCTAGGGGTAGCTAGAGGAGATCATGTCTCGTGGCTCGCAATGGAGGACATGATCCCGACCATGATGATGATCAACATGTCTACAATGAAGATTTTCCAGGTCCTATCAAGCTGCCAACTAGGTCTGTCTTTGACCTCAAGTTGGCTCTAAGTTTCAACTGTCTAACAATGGTTTGCTGCTGTTTTAGGACAACAAACTATTAAGTAACTTCTTCTTTGATTTGTTACGGTTACATAGGCCATTTAGGTGCTCTAGCATGTAGTTATTGTCACCAAGGGTTAGCACATGCATACCAAAATATATGTAACACACCTAGAGATGTTTACTGCTGAAAATACTGTAGTTCTAAACTCTAACATACATGAAAATGAACACATGTATTTTTGGTCAACATGACCCTAGATAAACCTCCCTCGGGGAAAACCAGTTTGGAATATAAGTGTATATATAGGGAGAATAGAAGGTGGAATACAACAAGTACAATATATAGAAGAACTTGATACAATAGCAGCTTGATCCAAGCTGCAGCACAAGCCCAATTGAAGCAAGTGCGCCCTCCATAAATGCTGTCAAGACCACTGAACTGGAGCTCTCTGCCAACTGGAAGCTCTGATGGAGAAACCCTCC